>JALPQI010023781.1:0-20359 GCA_025490895.1 Thaumatotibia leucotreta | reverse complement strand
TTTTCTATAGAAAACCCACTCCACGAACGTAACAGTACGATACGTACTGTGTATTATAGTACAAGTGTGGTGCAGGCAACCCTATGTGGAGATAATCTATGATTGGTGATATTTATCAAGGGCAATTATTAAATAGGTTTTTCTTGTATTCTTATCGGTATTTAAATATGAGGTTATCTTTGATAAAGATATTAAAAGAAATATGTAGGTAGGACAATTGACACTCCCCCAGATAATAATAAATACTAATTGAAATATAATCACTTCCAAGAAATGCCCAGGATTAAAATAAATATTATTTGTTCTCGGACATAATCATAATTATGTTTTATAATATGTTTTAATATTATTTTACCAGATTATGTTTAATCAGTTCTGTATACAGGGTGTTTGGTTAGCGGTGTCGGAGCTTTTAAGGGCTTAAACTACAATCAATTTCATCCATAAATTACCAAACAATTTTTTTTTTGTGCCACCGATAATTATATGGCGGCCATCTTAAAATTTCAAACAGACGAATACGGGCGCACGTGATATTTCTGGAATTATACGTTTGTTATCGGTCCTATCCTTGCAAAAAAAATCTCGTTAGAGAGCTCATTAGATAAGCAAACTAATTAAGCTAATCATTTGACTCAACTATTTGAACAACAAGGCTGAAAAAATTTTTTTTAACTAAAAATAGTAAAAAATTCACCTTAATTTTTCAATTAATTTAATTTTGCATGAAAACTAGGTCGTTAAGATAGGTTTTTGGTATTGTTATTTGTTAGTACAGAATGTTAGCTAAAACATAACACCATAATTACAGTTATACATGGTTATACCTTAAGTATTTTAGGAATTAGAAGTGCTCAAACATGCACTAGATGGATGGAAGGCGGCCACTTCACTAGTCAGTACACTGCTGACATTCATTTGTTTATGGATTTTGCATCGGGAACGCTAAATGCAGCTGTTTTGGTGTATGTTTGAGCACTTGTAATTCCTAAAGTACTTAAGGTATAACTGTAGTTATGGTGCTATTTTTTAGCTAACATACTGTACTAATAAATAACAACACCAAAAACCTATCTTAACGACCTAGTTTTCATGCAAAATTAAATTAATTGAAAAATTAAGGTGAATTTTTTATTATTTTTAATAAAAAAAAATTTTTTTTAGCCATGTTGTTCAAATAGTTGAGTCAAATGACTACCTTAATTAGTTTGCTTATCTAATGAGCTCTCTAACGAGGTTTTTTGCAGGGATAGGACTGATAACAAACGTATAATTCCAGAAATATCACGTGCGCCCGTATTCGTCTGTTTGAAATTTTAAAATAGCCGCCATTTAATTATCGTTGGCACAAAAAAATATTGTATGGTAATTTATCAATAAAATTGATTGTAGTTTAAGCCATTAAAAGTTCCGACACCGCTAACCAAACACCCTGTATGCTGTGTTTTGAAACACGACCGGGAGCGTAATCGACACGAGATACGAATTTCGTTTTTGCACGTGTCTCGTACGACGTTTTTTAGTACAGATGGCCCTCCGAAGTTTTGAACCTGACGTAAAATGACCCACTTCTCGCACTACAGCCTGAAAAAGTCACTATCTGTACCTACTAAAATAGTACATTTCCTAACTAGTGCGGGAAAACTTTTTTTCGGCGAGGGTGAAAGTTGGAGCCCGAGTTGTTATAAAAAAAATCGTCCCTTACACGTGCGAAAACTTTTTTCGGCGAGGGTGAAAATTGGAGCCCGAGTGAAACGAGGGCGACAATCACGCGAGTTAGGACCGCACTGGTTAGGAATTGTACTATTTTAAGCTTTCGTCCTACCCCTAAAAGGTAAGTTTGCTACAGTTTTCGCCTTTTCAGTTATATCTGTATATTATCAGCGCTCAGGTCTTCCCAAACAGACTTGTTAATATGATGATGATTAATGTCTTATCCGACAGAACGAAACCATCCCGTTATTACTGTCCACTTCGTTTCCTTGTCCACCCACAAGACAAATCAACAGAGACCAAGTTTAGTCAATGCTATCATTCTATAAAACCAAGAAAAGACCAGCTTATAATAAAAACTGTAGATTCTACAGGTGCATAAATGCACCTATAGAATTTCGTTTGGTCTAAATTTAGACCAAACGAACATTCGCTCATTCTGTCCCCCTCTCTCTACGAAATCAACGAATTTCGACGAAATGTTTTGTGTAACGAACGAATTTCGTAGAGTGGGGAATAGAATGAGCGAATGCTCGTTTGGTCTAAATGCACCTTAGCATGTAAAATTTTCCTGTAGCCTACTGCGAAATCCGAAATTCGGATTTTTCTCTGTCACTCTAATGACGCCTTCCTTGGGATGACAGAGACAAATCTCAGACATTTGCGAACTACTCAGTTCGTGGTAGGCCAAAGGGCCCTTACCTAGCATATTATAAATTATGATATTAAAGCCAACATTGACCAGTTTTTAACAAACTTCAAAAGAGGCGCAGGTTTTCAATTCGACTAATGTTTTTTTGTAGGTTCAGGATAACAATCTGTGATAATCGTGCGCCGATTTTTATTTTTTTTTCATCGAAATTGATCGCCATCTTGGAAAATCGGTTGAAGTCGTTTAGTTAGTTTTAGTAAAGTGATTACCTATTTAAGCACTTAATAGTTACTTTTTGTTTTGAATCTGTTATGGAATGCTCCTGCATATTATAGATTATGAGATTATTAGAGATTCGCAATAGCGCTTTTAACAATCTTTACTACAATATTGTCTCTGGTAATAATTCATAAAATGCAAGCATTTGTCCACATTATGACTCGTCCTGGGAGACGACCCACTTCCATAGTTCCAAATTGTAATTGTTCTAACGACCTCCCGCCTCCTCATGACATTTATGAAATGTGGGACGACCCATTCGGTCATTGCCGACCTTCATCGACGGAAATAGAGTTTATTTTCACCTAAACCAACGGTACTTTAACTGTAGTAATTTTTCGGACACAACTTTTGAATTATGTGCAGTTGTCAGAAGTCATATTACAAGTGAATACGGTCTATTTTAGTTACTGCCACGAACAAATGAGTGTTTTTAATTTTGGAACACTCCTATTTTAATTTGGTGGCTATTTTTTTTAAGCTACGTTCTCAATTACGACTTGTTGACGAAGGATTTTAATGAATCGTCCTTCACTTGTTTGCGATTCTAGACAATGACGCGAAGTTTTTTTAGACATGTAACAAACAATAAAAAAATCGTGCTTAATTTACATTCGTGTTCGTGTGTAAATATTTTGACTTGTGACTTAATAATTGTTATAATTTTATGTTTCGTTTTATGGAACAAACAACACAAAATGTATGGCTGACTTTCCATAGTATTTGCCGCCTTTGACACATATCGTAAAACACGTCCGCAGATATATTTTTACGTTAATATTAATAAATATCAATAATTTTAATTAAAAATGTATGTGAACTCATCGTTTAAGGGTGCATTCAGACCAAACGAGCATTCGCTATTCTATTCTAACCCCCTACTCTACGAAATTCGATCGTTACACAAAACGTGATTCGTTGATTTCGTAGAGATGGGGGATAGAATAGCGAATGCTCGTTTTTTCGGCATGCACCTTTAGGTTTTAAGTTCGTAATAAAAGCATCACTGTGTTCTAAAAGTGCGTGATTAATTGGTTATGGAATAATCAATGTTTTAATGTTTGTTTACATTGTTTTGTTTTCTACTACCGATTGGTATTAGGTACAGTCGCCAGCCGATACATTATCAGGACGGTCATGGCGCTCAAAAATATTTGGACATGCACTCGAAAATCTTAATATCACAAAAAAAATGTTGCCTGAAGTATTAAAAAATAATGTACCTATCTACTATTTAGCACGTTTCCTCTTTGTACGGCAGTTAATTGTATTTTACGAGTGTTTTACGATACAGACAGATTACGACAACCATACAACTTAGTTCGCAGGCAATAATCATCCAACATTAGTGGTATCCTGCGTCTTACTTGCCAAACGGGAATGATGGATCGTATATAATTATTGTCAACGGATATAACTGCCACAGAAGTGACACTATCATTTATTTTACTAAGAAAAGCTGTTTCACAGTGTAGTGAAGTTAAGCGTTGCATGTCAGCCTCCCGTAGCCTAGTTGCCTCCTGCCTACGAAGCTGAAGGTTCCGGGTTCGAACCCCGACGAGGACATTATTTGTGTATTTACTTATCTCAATTATTTGTTCCTTGTCATGGCTGTCTATATATATATATGTATATATATAATTTTGCGGTTTTCTAGGTCGTGAAAAAATATATTTATATGTTTTTTCCGTGATAATTACAGATATTGATTAATAATATAAGACAAACTTTAAAAATGGGTCAAGTAGTCTATTACGAGGCATTAGGATATATAAATAAATAAATATCTTGGGACATCTTACACAAATCAACCTAGTCCCACGGTAAGCTCAATTAAGGCTTGTGATGTGGGTACCAGGCGACGATATATATAATAGATAGATACATATAGATACTTAAGTACATAGACAACCATGACCAAGGAACAAATATTTGTGATAAATAAATACACAAATAATGCCCTCGCCGGGATGAATTTTATTCTAATATCAATTCTATGAATTTTATATGCGTCTATACGCAAAGTTATAAGATACATTGTTTATTTACGTACTATTAAATTACTAACATTAGGTGTAAGTTGCCACATGTAACTAACAAGCTATGGATCTCGAGTCCTAAATAATTGTTTTTGTTTTAATAGTTAATCCGGCAGTGGACTGAGATAGGCTGATGATGTGATGTAATATTCAATCACTTCCTGAACGAAATGAACGAATGACTGCTCTGTCAGTTAGCTTCATTACTTTCATTAGGCGCCATTTGCGCCACTTATACTATGTACGTAGTTACGGATCATTACCAGTTATGAATCATTAGTTCTCAAATTGTGGGTGTGAAGTGAGTGTGTGGTATTTTATTTTTAGATGACGCTAGATGATGTATCGAAGCCACTACGAGATCATTTCATACAGAGAATATTAATAATTTACTTTCTCCGTGCAAATATGCGGAGGTATATTGTATATTGACTATATTGTCATGAAAATGAACTATCAATGGTACGAGTATCTATCTTTTGTGTTATTTCTGTCTACGAAATAGAAATTAAAAACGAAATATCTCTTCATTCGTCTTTTACCTATATTTTAGGCTTGTTTTTTAATTAAAATTTGGGTATTTCGATCTACCATACTCAGTACTCAGATTACTATTTGTCCATCTCTGCATATTTGATGTCGTTGCTTGTCTCAATTGGTTAAGTGCCTTCCTACGTTGAACAGATGCACTAGAATAGATGTTTGTATGAAGAGCCAGTGGCTAAACATCACCTCGCGAACACTTTCACGTGGGAGCGGCGCGGGCGCACCTATTGTTTCACGCGGTATCTTCAGTGCCAGAACAGCGTAACTACAATACGTACAAAATATACAAAACAAATACACTCTCGGTTAATGATTACGAATGAATGATTTCTATGAATTTTATATAGAAATAATTTTCAAAATATTTATAGTATAGGTAGAATCTTTTTTTAAATAAGGTTGTATTTGTATTTCCGCGAATTTATTCTTGAATTAAAAAAAATTGTTTGTAAAGACAAAAATGTAGAACGCTGAAAAAACCACTTAAGCGGTGTGCCATCTAAAATGTAATTTTTATTACAGATGGTGCGTTTTTTAGGCTCTAGTGTGAGAAGTGTGTCATTTTACGTCAGGTCCTAAACTCCGGAGGGCCAGGTGCACTAAAAAACGTCGTACGAGATACGTACAAAAACGAAATTCGTAACTCGTGTCGATTTAAAACACTCTTTATCGGTCGTGTTTTAAAACATCGCCACTCGTTTCGAATTTCATGTTTTTCGCACTTGTGTCGTAATGTACTATTTGAGTACAGAAGATGCGTTTTTTAGGCTCTAGTGCGAGAAGTGTGTCATTTTACGTCAGGTCCAAAACTTTGGAGGGCCATCTGCAGTGAAAAACGTCGTACGAGACATGTGCAAAAACTCGTGTTGATTTAAAACACTACCTACACGAACTATTTTGCCTGGCCCACTTTGATGGCCACAAAGTTTTGCTAATGATACCAAAGTATTTAATTTGACTACTTTCTCAATCAAAGGTAAAACCATGACTCGACATTTAAACCGAAGCATTTCCTCCCTATTTGAAACCTATCCCAAAGTTCCCAGGCACGTTCCCATGACGTCTTCCCGGTTACGCTCCGATAAACTCTCCCACGTGTGGGAACGTGGGGATTATGCTAATTACTTTTATTAGGTTTACCTTTTGAGGTGAACGCTTTAATGAGAAGACTAGTGTTGCTCAGACATTTATAGGGCTTAGCCAAGTCGACTGTCGTACACAATCTAGGGTGCGTAGCCAAGATACCAACGCTAACGCTCAGTCGTTAACGAAACGCAGCTGTCTTTGTCATACTAATAAGAAAGAGTGACAGAGATAGAAAACTACGATACGCTACTGAGCGTTAGCGATTGGCAACTTGACTACGCATCCAGGACTGCTACCGCGAACACCAGAATTCGTAATATGTCTCTTGTCAGCTCACCAAATGCGTCATTACAGTGACAGAGACAAATCCCCGAAATTTACAAATACCGCGAACTTTGTTTTGTATGTTGCAATTTCGTGCATCCCTGTTACACTAATGTCCTCTTTGTTGGAGTGACAGAGCCTCACAGAGGTAAATGCTTGATATTTATAAATTTCGAAGATCGCGATTTCACTCGTTTTCACAGCGTTTACGCACTCGTTTTTAAAAAATTATCCGCTTTAAGATATAAAAATATACCTATGCATCCAACCAAGTGTGTATAAAAATAAACCTATTTATAGTATTTATTCTACCAATTCAGGACATGTGTAGATAACATATCCCCTTATCTACTATCTGCAGGTACCTACGTCACCCCGGGGGGCGCGCCCTTATCTTTGAAAAGGCATAAATGTAAATCGTCGATTCACAACCAAAACTCACTAAGTAACAAATACCTTCTTGAAATAAAGCTCGTCTCTACTACCTTTAAAATCGAAATTTCCAGGAGTTTTCTGTCACTCCAAAGAAGGCGTCATTAAAGTGAAAGAGACAAATCCTCGTTTGCGGATTTCGAAGTTCGCGATAGGGCCGCTGTACACTGTACAGCAGGCCTATTACCGCGAACACCGAAAAACGTAAATTTTTGGGATTTGTCCCTGTCATTCCTACGAAGGCGTCATTAGAGTAACAGAGAAAAATCCCCGTGCGGATTTCGAAGTTCATGTAAGTCAGTTCATGTCATGTTTTAGTTGCCAAGAGTAGGTACAGATGTAGTCCAAAATCCTTTATCTTCGGTTTTGACGGAAACATCCGAATTCATATTACTGTCACAATCAACTTCAGTACAGTCACGGGCAAAAATATGTATACACTTTTGCACCTTATTCTTACCGCATAAGATTATGCCCTTGACTGTACATATTGCACTGAAGCTAATTGAGACAGGGAGATTAATTCGGGCGTTTCCGTGAAAATCCGAAGAGAAAGGATTCTGCACTACATCTGTAGTGAGAGTTTTTATAGTGAGTTTTGGTTGTAGTAGTAGTAAGTAGTAAAGTAAATCACTTATTGTACACATAATACGTTACAACACAATTTTAAAGAAATGTAGGTAGGTACAAAGGCGAACTTATCCCTATAAGGGATCTCTTCCAGCTAACCTTTGAGAAATTGAGTGGATATTCGAAAGTTTACAGACACACGATGCACAATAAATAAATACCAATAGCACAATTTTAGTTTTCTTTAATGTCCTAAAAAATCTTCTAAAACTATTTCTCTCAACTTTCGAAATGCAATTTGTAATGAATTAAATAAATCTTAATAAACCTTGAGCACATCGACTTATGATCTCATCAGAATCAAACAAATCGCATTATAATACCCATCTTTAAGCTATCACAATACGCCCGACTGTTCCACTTTCAGTCGTGAAGGTCGGCTGTCTTTTGTTATCGGTCGTGACAGAAGAAAGTCATTTCGACGTCGTGTTCACACCTAGCTATTAAGTCGATGGTTCTCTAAGGCCGTAAGTCGCAACATATTTGCAAATAATATTGTTAAGGTGCATTTAGACCAAACGAGCATTCGCTCATTCTATCCCCCACTCTACGAAATTCGTTCGTAACACAAAATGTGATTTGTCGAAATTCGTTGATTTTGTAGAGTGGGGGATACTTTGAGCGACTCGTTTGGTCTAAATGCACCTTTCGCGAAATGCACCTTTATACTAGTGATAGTTTTTGTAGTGAATTTTGTTAAATAAAAAAAATCATGCAAGCAAATCACAAAATTTTACATAATTAATATAATTATACTAAATATCTCACTACATTATGTCTGTTTTTAAATGATAATAATTATAACATTGAAATGATTGTTAATTGTCAATATTGCAACAGTAGGCATAAAATAAAAATCCTTAAATCTTGTTTTAATATTGTTCATCTTTGTTTAAAAAATAAATACCTTATTTGAGCAAAGATAAACAAAATCCACTTATAGCATTTTGGTTCCCAGCTCATAACTGAAGTATTTATATTTGTCGACACGATTTGGGCGTGATAATGTAAACTAGAATATTGTACTAATACAAGGTGCTCACGGTATATTCAGCATAATTTAAGAATTGTATTCCTGATCATATTTAAAGACTAACATTTCCTAAAAATTTTTCAGGACTTCGTCTAATGTCAGGGTTAATACCAATAAAAAAAAATGAGTGTTACTTGGGTACTTAGCGCATACTGCTATCTCATACACATTCTCCCTTATTCATAACAAGCAGCTAAATATTGGTAGTCCCTTTTGGTCTTATTAATATGTCTATAAGAGTGAAAGGTACAAACAATACTTAGCAGCTTGCTATATTAGAAGACGTTTATGAATAAGGGGGATCGTCTTTTAATGGTACATTCAGACCAAGCGAGCATTCGCTATTCCATCCCCCACTCTATGATATCAACGAATCACGTTTTGTGTAACGATCGAATTTCGTAGAGTAGAGTTTCGTAGGGGGTTAGAATAGCGAATCCACGTTTCGTCTGAAAGCACCTTAAGATAGATTCTATAGAGAATTGGCCTCTTCTTTGATTCACATTTGTCTATTTGTTGCAAAATTTATCTGATGACCCTTGAGTTATAATTTATAATATACCTAAGAAAATTACGACCGTAATATTTTATATTTGTGTTAAGTATTTATGTGTTTTGATAGCCTCGCGAGCTAGATAGATTAGAAACTGAATTTAATCTATGTGTTTAGTTTGCTAGATTAGGCATGAAGTACCTAGGTTGAATAATCTTTTGTTAAATTATTTATTAGATATAGATAAGTACCTAGCTATGTGCACAGGGCTGCGAAAATGTATGGGCAACTATTATATTATAATATAATATATTATAACGTTTTACCATATGCACCTAGTTAGTAGTAAATAGTAGACAAACAAATAAGTCTCTTTCATTCGTATATTTTTCATGACACTTGGTATCTACTGCTGCATCTTTATTTTATTTTAAATTTATGTGCATATTTAGCTAAATACAAATATGTATTGATGACATAGTATGCTTTTATTACTTACAGTCAAGTGCAAAAATATGTATCGACAGATACCGCTCATAAATATGTTACGACGTTCTTATTACAGTTATTACACAGGATTAAACTGCACTGAGACATATGTTTAAGCATTTTTATATACACCTTATTTTGCCTTTGTACAATAAAATAAATTTCGTCAAATACGTGAATTTCCAATTATCCATTTAAGTATAATGAAACATACACAACTACGCTTTAATTCGAATGGCGTTTTTTTCCACTCGTAAAGGTAGGTTATATTTATACTCGTACTAAGTAGAGGGTATACTCGTAGTACTAATCATTATTCTCATCGTGTCATCAAAGTCATCAAAGAGCGAGATAATACACGGTTTAACGTATTTGCATAAAAATCCTGGTGACTCAGAGATGCCTTATTACGTTGTAATAAACTTTATTGCTATCGATTTGCGTTGTAAATGTAACTAGCAATTAGTTACATAATGGGCAGATAGGTACACGGGTTTATTGTAAAATACTTTAAATACCATATTTTTTTGTTTCAGGTAAATACGGTTTTGAAAATGATTCAGTTGACATATATAAGGTAAAACCATAAATATAAGGTAGAAGGTGTAAATATGTATTGTATGTTATGTATGTTTACTTTGCCAAATAAAACCTAGGGCGGGTATTACCCCTGGAGTTTTTCTGTAAGTTTTAGGGACGAAGTTATACTAAGGAAGACTTCAGCATTGCGATACAACGAGGAAATGCCGTCGGTATCCTCAGTACAATGCCACAAGGGCAATTCTTTGATTTAGGTTATGTTAGATTTAATTTATGTAGGTATATAAATTGTACAATTTTGAAAATAAAGACCAATAAAAAAAGGAATGAGATACCTAGGATGTTCACCTCCCATTCCTTAGTATAACTTCGTCCCTACAACTTACGTATGAGCTTACTGGTGTAAGTCCGGCTCCGGCATAATGTCTGAAAAAAGCCGCTACCTATTTCAAGTTTCAACATTTGGGAAGAAAGTGATCTACAGCAAATATAAATAATTAAAAATCATACCTTTTCGTAAACTTTTTATCTTAAACATCTAAAAGTACAAACACAACCAACACTAATATTAATATAATGCTGTGATAATAGGGTGGATCGATTTTTTTATTTTTGGAAATTCATAAAATAATATTTATGGATCGATACTTCGTGGCTAGAGAAACAAAAAATATTATGATAATTTTTGGATTTATTTTTATTTTGTACTTCGTTTATAGGCCCAAAAATCGACTCTATTTTTAAGGTTTTTTTAAGAAAAGTCAGTAGTTCGTGAATATTTTCGGTTTTATTTTTATGTAGAAACAAAATAACATTATTTGTCATAAATTTAGAATTTGCACAATTTAATTATATGAAAATTATAACCAGTATCGGCAAACACTGGTTTTCAACTTTGAGGCTCTTGGGACAGTATTTGCCAAATGAATATCGGAAAAATGTATATTGTTAAAGAATGTTACTTTTTACGACTACGTATATCATTTTATTGGCCCGCGGTTCCAAAAATCCGAAAAAAAAAATTTTTTTTCATACTTCAATGTATGGACCAAAATTTTTTTCAGGATTTTCTGATACGGGCCACGTATAGCAATAACCTGTCTAAAAAGTAACTTTTTCAACAATATATATTTTTCCGATAATCATTCGGGAAGTACTGCCCCAGGAACCTCAAAGTTGAAAATTATTTTTTGGAGATACTGCGAACAATTTTCATATAATTAAATCACACAAACCTTAAATTTATGAAAAACAATCTTATTTTGTTTATCCATAAAATTAAAACAAAAAATATCCTTGCTCATCCGAGTTTTCTTAAAAATAAGGCTGATCTTCGGGCTTCTATATGGGGTCCATAAGGATAAAATATCCAAAAATGGTCATAATATTTTTTGTTTTTCTAGCCGCATAGTATCGATTCGTAAAGATTATTTTATGATTATCCGAAAATAAAAAAAACGATCCACCTTACTGTGATAATTCATAATTTCAGTATCCGTTGCACTGAAGCTATAATTGAAATTAATTCAGACAGAGAAATTAATTCTGAAAGTAGGTAACTGTACTAGCAAGTGTCAATTGAACAAAATCTCGATGGCGATTATCGATACGTATTAATTACCGCAATCAATTGAAATCCCGATCATGCATCTGACATTCTTGACTAATGATGGCGTAAATAAATAAATACTGAGGAATGCCATTAGCATTGGACTTGTTTGCGGTTGTCTATGTCCATACGGATGGGCAATTGGGCATAGGTATACATATTTAGGTGTCGATGTTTCTACAAATTGTAGGAAATACGTATTATACCAATTGTCAGTAGAATCCAAAAAAATGAAAATAAATAAATGTCTGACTTTTCATAGCATTTGACGTCTTTGACATGTATTGTGAAACACGTTCTCAGATATATTTTTACGTGAATAATAATAATAATAAATAAATAAATAATAATAATAATAAATATCTTGGGACATCTTACACAAATCGACCTAGTCCCACGGTAAGCTCAATTAAGGCTTGTGATGTGGGTACCAGGCGACGATATATATAATAGATAGATACATATAGATACTTAAATACATAGACAGCCATGACCAAGGAACAAACATTTGTGAATACATACATATGAATACATACATATCAATAATTTAAACTAAAAATATATATGAACTCAAGGTTTAAAGTATTAAATTCGTAAAAAAAGCATGCTTGTGTTTTAATAATGAGTGATTATGGAATAACGTAATTTTTCGCTAAAATATTATTACATGATTTTTAAACAAGTCTCTATATCTTTACTACTTCGAATGCTTGAAGGTATATTATGCTAAATAAAAAACTAGCATAATAGTTATATCTTCAAGCATTCGATATATGGCTTTAGCATTCTAACACGCACTGACACACCTATCGATATCATATGAATGAACACGTACTTGCTTTTAGGGTTCTTGGTCAGTTACATAAAATATAGTTCAAACAAAACGTAGGAGCGTATGTATACAGGATGTAAAAAAGAGAAAAACAAGGAAAAATATTTCGCCACCCAAGTCAGTCGGAAAGGGAAATTTCTAATAATAAAATACCGTAAAATATTTACAAGTGCGTATTAGATGATACTGATAGGCTCTATCTGCTTTGTTTCACAATCATCTAGTGACACTTGAGTTACAAAATAAATTATCTAATAAGTATAATCATTTAATAGGCTGTAAAATAATTTTCTTTGTTTCGATATGTTCATTTAATTGCAATTATACATTTTCAAATACTGAGAGAGGAGAATATAAGCAGTAAAATACGTTTATAAGCCAGTAGCACTCCCGACGCCTTCTCTTATCTTTTTTCTGAAATAATCGAGACTTTGTATGGGACGAATACTCTCTGCATGTTTACTTTATGTTCTTAGGGCCCTAAAACCCAGAATCATTTACTACGTTTGAATACAAGTGCTATAATATATGTCTAGCTAAACAATAAAACAAACACTAAACTTAAGTGCAATTCGAACCAGTGTACTGTTAAGTCGTAAACATGACACTAGACATAAATAGCTGTATGTGATATTATTTTACATGACTGTATTACCTATACCTGTCTTTGGAGAAGTACGTACTTAAATTAATTGTAAAGTCCCGTTATTTTTAAAAAATACCGGGACTTTACAATTAATTTTATTTCCTTCGAACGATCAATGTAAAACGTGTATTGTTTAGTTGTCAAATACTAGTGGCCGCTATCTGTCATTGTCAACGCTAATTAACGATTAATTTACAAGTACATTGGGGCTCATGCATAAATCATGCGAGGTTTTTTCGGCTACCTTTTGAAAGCCCCCCTACCCCCTGGTGATGTTTGGTGAGTTTCTTGGCTACCCCCCAATTCAACGCTCGTAATCGCGAGTACGTATTTAAGCTCGATAGTTTTTCATCCCGCTCCATATTTTTTCTTAGTTTGTTCATGTTAGGAAAATACACGCGAGGTCCCCTTGCAAGCCCCTAACGTGATCTTTCGTGATTTTTTCTTAGACCCCCTCCCCCCTATAGGACCTCGCGTAATTTATGCACAAGCCCTTGCCTCTCACTCAACTTTTATTACAAAGTTAAATAATTTTCAACATCGATTTCTTAATTAAACCATACTCAGCGTTTGATTAAGAATCTGCATCCCAGGTTTCAAAAGAAGTCTAGATGATGGAAACACTGTATATATCCTAGAAAAGTACACACCCACAATCACTCTGCTTTGCCTAAAGGTTGACTGGTAGAAAATGCCTTATGGCATTAAGTCCGTCTTTTGTACGTCAAGATTTCTTTTGTGCACTTTTGTGAGTTTTGTGTGCTCCACGGAACCCAAGATTTATACAATACGTCACGCTTCGCCCGGCGGCGTATGAATGACCACATACAATAGCGATGTGATTATGTGCATAGGATTATAATTATTATCAATTTCATAAATGTTCACCGTTAGCTCAACCTTTGCTCCAGTCGCCAGTGTCAATGAACATCATCATCATCAGCCTATCTCTGATCAATGCTAGACGTCCTCTCCAATTCATTATGCGTATAAGACACATTAGGAAGTAAATGCCCATAATCGCCACGCCGGGCAAGCGGATTTTCGATCGCAGTAATGTGTCCACTATGAACGCTGCTGCCCATCATCAATCTTCTATCAAAGAATGGTCAGTGACACTTCAATCCCTTAGTCGACTCTTACGACACCCGCGAGAAGGGTGAAGGTGGTGACAAATGTATTCTTACTGCCGTCACCACACGACGAAACAGTTACTTTAACGAAACGAGACGAATCGGGTACCGTAAAACCACCTAAAGGTGCATTCAGACTAAAGGAGCATTCGCTGTTCTATCCCCCACTCTCGGAATCAACGAATCACGTTTTGTGTAACGATCGAATTTCATAGAGTCGGGGGTTAGAATAGCGAATGCTCGTTTGGTCTGAATGCACCTTAACTATAGTCCAAACGAACAATGGTCTAAAACTAAATCAAATATCTTTCATTAGGTGTAAGTAATTGTCGTATTAATTCATAGGCAGAACTTCCCTTCGATATAAAAAAAAACTTGAACAAACCCAGAAAGAAGATTGGAACTGATTATTCCTGAACAGAACAACACACGGATCATCACAGACACAGTCCACATACTTAATTCCGTCTCGATCGTTCCATTTACATTCGAAAATGGAACCGTTTCCGTATTCCGCGCGCTCGGCGAAATCGAGAACGTCGCGACTCCGACCCGACACCCGACGTGTCACCGAGCCGAGCTAGGGTTGCCAGAATATAGTCTGTCAAACCATCTTGCAGTAACAGTAGTAACAAATCGCTATATGCACCTTTTTTGTGACGAATGTATACACAGATTAAATAAGTTCTAAACTAGTTTGTAGATACTAAAGTGTCGTATTCTGAATTTGAAATAAAATACATAATATAAACTGGTGATCAAAAAAAATTAACATAAGGGCTCTGTTTTGAAATCTGTTAAGAACTGTAAGCACTTCTAATACTGTCACTTCAAAGTAAGTAAGTAAACACTTTATTGTACACGCAATACATAGAAATTGTAACAAAATAAAAACAATGTACAAAGGCGAACTTATCTCTGTAAGGGATCTCTTCCAAAGTGACCTCAACATTTATTGACCCTTCTGTCTTACAATAATTTAAATTCCATCCAAATTGATTATTATGTTTGCCGTTTTTTATTTTTTTTATCCAGCTTTCGCTTTCAATGTCCGGTTAGTCGACTTAAAAAAATGATGAGATTCTAAATTCGGTTGATTTTTTTGTATGTCTACATTACTCGGATATCTCCGAAAATTGTGGACTGAATTTCCAATTTCATTTTTAAATGAAGCAGTTACAACTCCGAGATTATCCCGTTGGCACTTGGTTGACACCAAGTCGAGGTCTTGGAGTAATCGGTTGAGGTCGAGTTTTTTTTTATTTGGACCGTATTTTTGATTTTAGAACCTGACAACCCTAGCCGATTTGTAACGGGGGTCCTTATTGGGACCATTGTTCTGTTTTTGGATGTGATATCGAATCGGTAGGGTACGTGATCAATCGATTTCTATTTTTAAATTGGCAGTATTGTGAAACTCTGGCAATTTTATTCATATTTGGCAAATAATGAATCTCTACACGACACAAAAAAAAATCACAAATCGGGTCACAATTCAGTTGGTTTGGTCTACAGCGAACTTCGCAAATCGCAAATTTCGAGCGCCTTCATTGGAGTGACAGAGGCAAAATCCTTGAAATTTGCGGATTTCGAAGTTCACGGTAAGCCCAATGCTTCTATGTAATATAGGCTTAGCATACGTTTGACAGCGTAACGTCACATATCGTCGTTGCGCCTATAAAATCCGCTATGTATTTGATTTATGACTTTGAAATAGTAACCTAGCAACTATACACAAAGGGTATTCATTGAATTAATTAAAATCTGGGTAAGGCCGCGGATTTTGACGAATTCGGAGCTTAAAATTTGTCTTGCTCATAAAACAAAACTGACAACATCTAGAGAACTCCGATCAATTTTAAAATATTCCCCTATACTCAGTTACATGTAATTAAATGAAATAGCTAATTTAGCTCTTTATTTAAAATTAATAAATAAATATTTCTGCCAAAAACGTAACATAAGTCGAGTAATTTTTTCGACTACGAGTACTTAAAACCTTGTTTTTTCATATTATTAGACTTGTCAGCATTAAATGTTTGATTTTAAACCAAATTAGAATGATAAACGATTGCTTCGTTCATTAAGGACTTATGATATGTGAACAATTTTACTGTTTTCTTTCCCTTTACTTTTTGGGTCACCAATTCCAAACTTACGTTACGATACTTTCGTAACGCTTTTTTAAGGTCATATTTAAGCCAATGTTGGTAGAAATTTGTTTATCGACACTAGGAACTCTTATTCTAGTAGGGCAACACCCATAGGCACACTCACTCCCATTAATTCGTTAACAAATGGTTGTCACAGTGCACGCGGCGAAAGTTTTAGCAAAAAACGTCTAAAGTGGTAGTGTGATTTTTACGGAAAGTAGTGATTATTATTAAACGGCTGTTTTTTCATACGAAAGGGTTTAGTTTCAAACGTCAGTAGCATGTATTATTATGTTCAGATTGCAATTATTTACCAAGATAATCAACCTTTTTTCAAATATACGTTACACTTATGTTACGAATACGTTACATTTTTACAAAACGTAACGTATTTTTTATGTTACGTAACGAAAATATGTGGTAAAGGGAAGTGCACACAGAAATTTACTGATTTCAATGAGTTTTATTTGATTTTGAATGACAGCATACTGTAACAAGTGTTTGCGAAACAAATCAAATTATTTTTAATTTAGGTATTTTGATTTGCGTTTTTTTAAGTAATTAGCTTTTTCCAGTGGGTAATTTTACCCCCTAGGGCTAATGAAATACAGTATAATTTATTAACGCGTTTAATAGTGTTAATTAATAACAGTTCAATTTCCATTTAAGCATTTATGGTGATTTATTTAGTTTATTTAGTTCCAAAGATTATGGCATTAAAACATTTATAAATACTGTTAATTTAAGTAATTACTAAGTATGAGAATTTACATTATATGGGTTGATTATTATATCTGATTAAAACAACTATTTAGTGATAAAAATATGTTTTTTTTTACGACCTTTATTTAATCAGAGTTCATACCAGTATGAGCTGAGCTTTATAGTAACTTTCGTTGCGTTTTATGGTAACGTAACGTAGGTATTTTTTTTATGTTATGTCTGTGTCACATTCGTCAAAATCCGCGGCCTTACCCATCTATCACATATTGGTTTTTGCAGCCGCAACGGTACACAAACAATAACAACATAAATGATTAGATCATTCAGTTGATGTTGCTGGGGCAATGGTATAACTTGAATCGCGTATGCATAATATTGATTTAAATTTTAATCTAGTTTCTGTTACCTTCAGACGTCATAATTGTTTTTACCTTACAATTATCATAAAATTTACAATTTAAAAAAAACTACTCTTTTCGTAATAAGTCCAACAACTCAAAATTTCGTCAAAAATACTATTTTATAAATTTACAGTTAACTGTGTTGGACCAAAAATAAGAAAGACCAAAAAAATCGGTAAAATCCATTTATAAAAACCTTTATTACTACGCAATAAGCAAAAGCGACATAAAAATAAAAATCCCGCAAGCAACCTACAACATAACCTATAATCAAATCAACCTTACAATCACACTGCACAAAAAATCATTACTGCACAATATTAAAAACCAAAAAATACATAGCCTTTATTTCTTACACAAAAATAGAAGTGCACGTAATAGGTAACATTTTTATTTACAGTTTAGTTTTTAGGTGCTAATAATAAAAAAAAGCTAAACGGCGGTCCATCTAGTCGGCGGCGAGTCACCGCCTGCCTCGAAAGCAAAAATCATTGTTATGGCAGGTGTCCGGACCTCTTTTCTATAGTTCCATTTCTGATCCATCCATCCTCCATCACCATAGCCCATTAGTCTTTTCCTTCTTCTAGTAATAGTCTCTATACACCTGCTGGGACCGGTTTACGGATATCTATTGATGTGCCCGTGAATGGGTTGCAGCAGGTGTACAACACAGCAAATTTCTCCAAAGGGCCTCTACGTGTTGGACCTATATCCCCGCGCAAGCCTATCAAAAAAACCGGGATTTGTAAGCCCATAATAAAAAAATATATATATTTAAAAAACTACACTAATATTATGTTAATCCCAAAAATAACCTTCGTATCAACTTTACACGACCTTTTTCTTCTAAAACAACAGATATACATAGTTAAATTATTCATGTACCCATTGTGGCAAGCATACGGAATGACGCGCATAGCTCAGTGATACTTCCTGAATGCGCGATTTTTTACTTTTGCAATGTTGGCGTATCTATTTGCCTTGCGTTTCGCACCTTATAAAGTTGGTTAGAATCTTAGAATGTCGTCGCTATGTGTCGTGGTTAGATGGATGTTCTTGCCTACAAATTACTTACTTAAATAAGGGAAATATTACATTACATTACAGGGCTGGCAGATTTTAAATTTATATATTCTTAAAATAATTTTATATTGGATACAATTTTTGTATCCAATATAAAATTATTTTAAGAATGGTCAGTGACATTTCAATCCCTTAGTCGACTCTTACGACTCCCGCGGGTAATTATAACAACAATTACTAAAAAACTGAATAAAATAGATATTTAAGGAGGCTCTCGTCTCGTACAAGAAACGTAATTTTTATGGTAAAATGACAATGGTACGGAACGAACGTTAGTAATTTTAGCACATCGCTGTAGTGATGTAACATTATTGTGTCAATTGGATGTGTCTATTAGTAAAACTGACAAGTTGGTAGCTACATAACAATATGGAGTGTTTCCGATTTATATTTATGTCGGTCCCGTATCTCCGACATTTGTCAGCTTATCACGTACGTAACCCTTATGTAACTGTTTATCAAGGCGCTCTGTGTTATTTTAAATGGTTTACATTGACATGACACACGAAAATTGTTACATAGCAAGTACTCGTAGTTTATACTGCTTGTTAAGGATGCATTCAGACCAAACGAGCATTCGCTATTCTAACCCCCTGCTCTACGAAATTCGATCGTTACACAAAACGTGATTCGTCGATTTCGTAGAGTGGGGGATAGAATAGCGAATGCTCGTTTGGTTTGAATGCACCTTTAGGAAAACGCACAGGTGACACCTCCGTAGCCGTACCATCAATTGAAAAGTAAATCATACGTTAGGTTTGGAGCGTTTACGTATCGAGAAAAACCTAACGTTACCGATACTTGCAAAGTCATGGGCTACAGGATCGTTCAAAATAATTGAAAGGTAGTAGGAAAACAGACTCTGGCAAAGGCTGAGATAACACTAGAAGAACAAGATTACTCGTATGCTCGTATGCTGTTCATTTATCCATAGAATACTATGCTCTACATTTTATATGCAAAATGAATGAAGCTATCTGTCATAATCATAACTTATTTTTATATATTTGTATGTACAAAACGGTGGGATTCGGAAAAATGAAAATAAGAAATAGTATATAATAGCAAATAAAACGGCCTTCCTACTGATCGGCTGAGATCATTATAAGAACGTGGGAGTACATATAAATCAGTTGAAATGAATGTTTGAATAATTATATTAAATTCATAACGGCTCGGCTACTCATAATTTGTAAATTTTATTCGCATGTCTCAAGGTTTTCTAAATGTCCATCGTTGTCCTAGAACTTAAACAGGTGATTTTTACATACATATTGGTAATACATAAGTGATTTTGGTAGAAAGATATACCTATCGTATCTTTGCGGCAGGACTTTCTTGTGTTAATTCTTTAAACCAAACTTAACGACTAACTGTTAGAAAAAAACTTTTAACCATTTTCGTTACTTAGGTACTACAAGTTTGAAATTCAAACATGTTAAAATGTTATATACACATAATTATGTTTCTTATGTAATACGTATCTAAGTAGTGATCTTGGAAGCTAATCGATATCCATTATC
>JALPQI010023779.1:0-15752 GCA_025490895.1 Thaumatotibia leucotreta | reverse complement strand
ATTGCATACCTCTATTTCGGAGCCGTAGCCGTACCACGAGCATCCGCCGCGTTATTAACGCGGATTTACTTTATATCCGGCTCGCTCACACCAATACGCAAGTACGAGACGTAAGTCCGCGTTAAAAACGCGGCGGCATCTCATGGTAAGCACACCGGCTTATAAATAAACATACACGTGATTGCAGAGGACCGCCCGGCTGAGAAAAAAGGAAAAAGTGCAGCCCGTACAACTCAATTTTGGAGGCTGAGAAATAAAGTGGAAAAAAATCGCGAGGAGATTTTACTAACGTGCGTTCTCGGGAGAGTGGATTAAATATATCTGAGCACTTACTTGTCAGTAGGTATAAAGATAATTAAACTCAAGTAGGTCCTTATAAAAATAAATATTAAATTAGTTTCAAATTTAATTTATTCTGAATGTAGATCGATGCATTGTAGGAAAGTTAGGTAGATCTAAAGTTGGATAGTCCTGTGTTCATCATTTAATTGTCACATCACCAGACAAGTCAAGTAACACGTAGGGCGATTAACAGTAATTAGCGGGACTACTATAAGCCACTAAATTCAAGCTTAATTCGTATAATGAATCCCTTATAAGTAATACCTATGGAATTTTCTTTTCGCACCTACTTATGCATATAATAATGCAGTATTTGCAAGGCACCTACGTAGTTTTATGTAGGTTTTAATTTAACACTGCTTTGGTAATTTTTAAACGATTCTGAGCTGAATATGAAATAATAGGATACTTACTCGTAGAATATTTGTAAAATAATGACCAATCAGTTACTACATATTTCTTTTAAGTATAGTAGACCTTCAACTTTTTTAATTTTGTTATAATAAAACATAAAAAAACTAAAATAAAGTAATAAATCTGTATTTTCGGCCAATATGATTTTTTCCCGTACGGCAATAAAAGGGCCGGGCTGCGGCTGCGTCGGATTACAGAGCTCGCGCCGGCGCGCGGCGGTGGTCTCCCCCCCTCACACCTGCCGGCTTTCCTGTTCGGGCCCAGTACTTCTACAGCTATGCTATTCTCTTATTCACACATTCGACGCTGCGTTCGTCAACGAGCTCGACGGCGAGACAGCCTTGTCTAAAATCCTAGCTGTTTTATTTGACATTAGGAATCTAGGCTGTGAGCGAGGTTGTGGGCGAGTTCGTCGCTGTTTTTCGTTAGAGAATACGAAATTCGTACATTAAACGTCAAACTCTCGACGCAGTGTAGTTCCAGCTCACGTCGCTTTTTTCGCCGAGCACTAGTGTCGTTTAAAGTACATTAGTGAATACCATTTGTAGGCTCGACGGTGCCGCAGCGCTGACACAGCGCTGACAGCAAAGCGGTTTCCTCAGTGAATAACACTGCAGGTCGATTTACCAATGCTGGCACGAATGGAAT
Source organism: Thaumatotibia leucotreta (assembly GCA_025490895.1). Classification (NCBI taxonomy): domain Eukaryota; kingdom Metazoa; phylum Arthropoda; class Insecta; order Lepidoptera; family Tortricidae; genus Thaumatotibia; species Thaumatotibia leucotreta. The sequence goes on along the minus strand of JALPQI010023779.1, from coordinate 14,348 downwards.
ACATGACATCTAACCTCCTTCAACAGCCTCTCATACCATTTCATAGATTCCCAAACACAAGCATCTACTACGACTCCATGGCAGCTCTTCAAGAAATTGCCAACAGAAGCAGCACTAACTGCACCATCAACAACATCCACGAGATAATTATTCAGATACAACAGACGGGTTCCATATCTTTCTGCTGGATCAAATTTTACGTGGGAATTGCAGGAAACGAAGATGCTGACAAAGAAGCAAAAATCGCTGCCACACTTCACAAAGCTCCCGATTTCGACCTGATCACCGTGTCTTACATTAAAACAAAAAACTGACTGCCTACCCTTAACAACATCCACGACTTCAAAAACAAGACCACTATAAATTTCCACCTTACCCAAATTCTTGCCGGTCATGGATATCACAAAACATACCTTCATCGTTTTAAAATTACTCCTGACCCATTATGCCCGTGCGACGCAACCACCCCACAATCCATTGATCAACTCCTCAGTCAGTGTCATTATTTAGAAGTTTCACTTTTACTTTTAGTTAAATGGTTTTTACTAGCCTTCCGATTTCTGAATCCAGCCGCCCGTACGTGGAAAGCGACCCGGCCACAACTACGCGGGAGCCAGACGTACTCCAGCAGGAGTATCGTTTCTTATTCATCTTTCATGAATGACATCTATCATTGTGTATAGGCAGCCCTGATTTACCAGCGTGTATCTACTTTCTGTCACTTACTCGATCCATTCGTGCCAGCTTTGGTAAATTTACCTGTACCATAAGCAAGTTCATAATAATATTTGGCGAAAGCCTTTTTTGGGGGAGGTGGCTGCCAAACGATCTTTCCCAAGGTTTTCCACAATGCTGATGCAATAGTTTCATACTACGTAGACCAAAAATGTAGTGCGAATATGTGCTTTATGATTTGTATATGTTGTTTCTTCCGTAGTAATAAAATAAAAAATCCACTACAAATTACTAATCGGATCTCACAAGGAAACTGGCTCAATTCATAGTCATTCATACTAGCTCTGGCTTATTCATATAATCAGTCTTCATCATTTTCAGAAATTTGGTCCGACAAATATTTATATTGATACTAAGTCGCGGTGTTTACAAGTAGTGTACAAGAATTGGGTTAGGCAGTATTTTTGATACGAAGATGGTATATATAGGCCTGACACTTAAGGTGATACATGAGTAGCACAGGCTCGGGCTAAGAGCTCGGTCGATTTATAATTTGAAGGAAATTTTCCCGATAGAATAATTTTTAAAATTTGTCATTCTTCTTTGACTGTAAAAATAATTCAAATGTTTGGTCAAAATAAGTATATTTACCCCTTTTCTTGTAAAGGTAAATTTTTGCAATGATTGCTAAAGCAGGTTTGGATTTTTTGTAAGTCCGCGATTTTAAAATGCAGTATTATTACCAGTCCCAGACAGGAAAGGACCCGCCTAACGAGCCCGTAGTACGGAGGTCCGATTAATTTGCGAGCTCGCGTCTCAGCGCGTTTTGCTCTCGTTGTAACCACAGATAATAGAGTAGCTGTAAATTTGCTAATCGAATTCTTAACCCCTTCTCATTCAATATAATGCAGGGAGCGTGCAAGAAAAAATCGACTCGAGTCAGAAATATGCGATGCACGCCGTACTTAACTGGATTGCTTAATTTATTTTGAACACAACACAAGCTTTATCGTCACTACAGCTAGATGTAGGTAATATCGATGTAGATAATGAAAATGATTTTTATGAATGCGTATACTTAAATACACAATTATACAAAACACCCTGTCTTTTTGTATAGAGTAACTAAACAGCTTTATCGACAATAGGACTATAGGACCGATGAAAATAAAGTAACAAGTTTAAGGCACACTTACGTAAGACATGTTTTTATATCGGTAATATAGTAACCTTTTAATTATAACCGTAATTCGGGTTAGGTATGCAGGTAAGTAAATGGCACTAATGTCATATTAGGTACAATTTAGTCAATGATACTGATGTCCTTCAACAGTTCTAACCGAGATAAGGAATGCAAAATTGTTAGTCATTTTGTACGATTGCCTACCCTCTTGCCTACTTAAATTTGTACGAACTGCACACCACTATCGTCATCAGATGTATCGGAGTAGTCAGAGTGCTCAAAAATGTCTGAAAATGCACTCTCATATCATGACAAGAGAGCCCACTTAAAACTAGTTTTCACAACAGCACTTTTCTAAAACTATTTTTTTCCGGAGATTAGGTACGAGTAATTAGCTAAGCTAATTATACTAACCTACACGATTCACTAAGTCGACAGTCGACACGGAAAGGGCAGGCAGTAAAATTGGAGTTGATGGCACTTACAAAAGGTGTTAATTGACAACGGTTTTTATGGCAAAACTATACCGTAAAGGGACAATAAATGTTGTGTGCCTTCCTATTACATTTTAATAAACGCACAATCTGAATGGCATTTTCTTTTTTAGCATTACCATAACATAACTGTACTGAGTACACGTCGGGCTTTGGTCGGAAATACTCCATGATTAGGATTCATGAATAGAAACATGTATGGGGGGATTTTTATTTTGTTATCGTTTTTAAAAAATTTCCAAATTTGGACTTTTTTACATTTTTTCTATTCAGAATCAGCTCTTTCGATCCTGATAGAAATAAAAAAGTGTCCCATAAAAAAAATCCATTGAGTTACTATTTTTCATCCACTTTCTTCGACCGTTGCTCAGTGGAAGACAAAGAAATGTATGGAACTCTTGGGACCCTTTTTTGTGCTAGGATCGAAAGAGCTCGCGATTCTGAGTAGAAAAAATATGAAAATATCCAAATTTGGGAAATTTGAAAAAACTACAACAAAATAAAAATCCGCCCGTATCGCAATTATTGGGTAACTCGTTTCGCTAAATATTTAAATTGGATTTTCTTGTTTTTTGCGCATTTAGTATTATGTTTAAGCAACATTCAGGATAAATAAAACTGTGATCATTTTATCATCATAGGTAGATTAGGTAGGGAAGTCAACATAATTCAGGTATCGAATTTATCATAATTTAATGTACTGAAACGAAAACAAAATTACAACATCAATTTCACCTTCCGCTGCGGTAACTGCGTGACTTCCGACAATCAGCGCATTGTCCAAAAAACGTCATTGACGAAAAAGCGTCAAAGACGTCCCGTCTAGCCGAACGTGTCTATTGAACGTAAACGTTCCGATCCACACAAAGCGCGTTCCCGGTAGTGCATACAGTTTTATTGTATAATCCGCCTTCTTGGGGGTAAATCACGTTTCTGTTTACGTGAATTATACTTTGGTTATAATGGAGTCGGCGTTTACTAACGCTTTTAATGACTCAGTGAGGTTTCTTTTTGATAGCTAACCAAAGTAAAAAGGTATAAATAGAGTTAACCTTAAATAACAGTTCTACTCGACCGCACAATCTAAGATTGAAAATTATCATAATGAATATCTGATAAAAATACCTTTAATGTCTCTTAGTATGAATATTAAGTAGGTATAGTAAAATACAGTTATACGAAAACAAATAACACTGGCCATGAATGTGGCGATATGTCCATATATTATCAGAAACACAAAAACGAATATAAGACGCAAAGTGTACCGGTGGAGGCTGCGGCGTTCGTCCTAAGTCCATTCGATGCAAATTCTCACATCGACCGTCTTGTGGCTTGCCCTATTTCATAAGAGACAGATACAACGGCATTAATAGTTTATTCGCTCTTTTAGCCCTTCCCAATTTCAATCTTGATCGTCCAAAAAGAAATAAAAGCTTAGGGCTCAGGGTTATTTTAGTTTAAGGTGGTTCACTTGCATACTAATTTATTTATGCGAATATAGGTAAATGGAGCATAGTTTTACAATAAAACCACTTCCGTCAACGATCATTTTTCAATTATTTGTTTGCGGAAAATTATATTTTTGTAATAAAAACGGTTGAATTAGTCATTACGCTTAAATGAATAGGTACTGTTTTTCATTGAAATTTGTCAATATGTGGCACGGAACCATGGAATGACATAAAAACAGTTTATTATTGTCTGGCTAGCCGTTGTCAGTAGGAAAAGGCGCCAACTAAAAAATACTTACTATATTTTGTTTTGTTTGCAGTTGGGGAATCTTTCACTAAAGAAAATATAAATATATAAAGGTTCATTATAATATACATGAATTTCATAAAATATATGTATAAGCCTCTGTGAGTGCTAAGACGGATGTTGTCATACCTAGTTTAACAGAGATAAACAATAATTGAAACAAGATTTTAGAAAAAAATATCGAATGAATGTGATGCGAATGCGTATTCATTAATTTAATATTCCGATATATACATAAAATTGAAGAGGCCGTTAGCGTTTGTCTTATACCCCACCACGAAGAATCCAAGGAATGCAACGTTCGCTTCTACGGTGTAAGACCCGTCTTTAAATAGCTATGTGAGCCAATGAAGGATTATCGTCGCAAGCTGTGGGCTGAGGACATGATCATGTGTTCTTAAGTAATAACTATACCTCGATATTTTTCTAGCAGGAACGAGAGATTGACAAAATTAGACATCGACATAACTGTTATTTTATTTTTATTTTATTTTATTGATTTGGGAAACAAACAGCATACAATCATTCTTATAGTCTATAAAAGTATGTTAACACATGAGCCAAAACAGTTTCCACTGAAAGTAAATACATAAAATTTGCTCTGAGAGACAAACATGCGATTAAATCCAAAATTTAAGTACATCAATTTAACAAAAGGATAAAGAAAAAAAAAAGTAAAGTATTAATGAAATAGGATACAATCACAAACCAGTACCTATAGTTTGTGCGTTCTTAATGCTAATTATAGAATGACTTACACTAGTTTAACAATAAGACAATAACTAACTAAATTAAGAAGTACAGTCATGGGCATTCATATAAGTATATACACTTCTCCATACTGATCCCTTACAAATGTGTCTATATATCGATAAGTAAAAGTAAAGTTGTAGTCGATAAATAAATTTAATAAATAAAAAAATTGCCTTAGCTTAGAGATAAATTACACGAATGCAAATCATACTCAAAATTATACTTTTTTTTCATATCTCGTATTTAGTACCCATCAAAATTGCAAATATTACTAAAATACTCTAAAGCCATAGGAAATGATTAATATGAAATATAAGGTATTTAGAACAAAGCCTAGATGGGTCCTGTATTTCTTGGCTACATGTTTTTGCGGAGTTAGCATTTATATGAGAACAGGATGAACTCATCGACAGCAGTTATATCGATGTTTAATTTTGTCAATCTCTCGTTCTTGTTAGAAAAATATCGAGGTATAGTAATAACATGTTTACTATAGATATCCTAGGTTAATGCTCGGCAAATTCACTATTGTAGTTGGCATTACCGTTGTCTTTGGCAAAACAATAGCTATAAACTGGAGAGTTATAATAGGAAGCCTTCTAGGTCTAACTGGTTAGCGACGCTCGGATTTTATGTCAGTGCATCTAGTTTAGCATGTTGCGGTAAAGTTTGCACATTTTGAATGGAATTGGTAATTTGTGCTCATTACACGCATTAGTTTCAAGAATAAGAACGAAATAAATATCCTGGCTCAAGTTGCTTATCAACTTGTTATTCCAAAGATACAGGTTGTATTGGAGATACAATGGAAAAAAGAAACTGAGTGTGACTAGCTCCACCCACATTCACAATGGATTATGACAATGTTACACACTTGCATACCAAATCCAGCCCGTCTACCATTCCCTAAACTCATTAAACACTATCATAGCAATCTTCACACTTGTTAAATAAGACAATAAACAAAAACTGGGCACTAAAAGTGGGCGCAAAAAAGTGGACGCAAAAAGTTGGGGACATAAATAAAGCGAAGTGGAAACGATGAATTAATCGCGAAATAGTTCTCACGGTGCGCGGGGGCTGGCGGGGTTTCCGACAATCTACAAGAGAAGCTAAGGCGATTACTTGACCTATTACCGCGAACGTCAAAGTTCGTAAATTCCGAGGATTTGTCTCTGTCACTCCAACAAAGGTGTCATTAGAGTGACAGTGATAAAACCTCGAAATTTGCGGATTTCGAAATTCGCGACAGGGCCGCTGATTTCTCCTGATTTTTGTAACTTGTGTCAAAGGGAATTAAATTCTAACTAATGAGAGTTTATAGAAAGCGGACAGTTAGGTGTAAACAATGGTATAACAGATAGGTATACAGAAGCTATGGATTCTTAGTAGACACCTCGAATGAAGTGCACTTACTTTATGCTTTACAAAGCTTCGTGGACTTTTATAAACACCTAGAGGGAGTATAATTTTAAATTCAAAGATACTACGAGTAATACGTATTTGCTAGCCTAGATGCAGTAATTATTTTCTGTACCAGGTTTCCTAAAAGTAACCACCAAGTTTATTTATTTATACGTATTATATTACAAGAAATTCATAATAATTTAATACACGGGTACCTAAAGACCTACAACCATACACAAAAACTATACGAACTAAATTGTAGATATTAATAGGTAAGTTTTTTTTTTGAAAATAAAAAAATATGAAAATGTCACTATGTCTTATTAGTTTCGCATGTGATCACTATCTACTCAAAACGCATAGAAAAATGGTTAAAAGTAAAAGTTTCAGTAACACTCGTCTACAAAGATAGTATTATCGCAAGTTTCGAAAGCCCCCGCTAAGCCCTTTACCGGCGCACACGCACAGCAGCTACGAGCGTGGTCGAACGACACTGGACAATGGCGCTGGGTGGTCGCGGCTGGAGAGTTCAGACTTTGCCCAAATTGAGACTTTACAATGTGGAACAGTGTGAAAGCCCCTTAGTTTTTGGTTCAGGTTTATGGCTCTCTCGTTTCTCTTCTTAAAATTTGATCACTTGATTTAAACTTGAATGGTTGCCGAAAAGATGAAGTTTTTAAAATTATTTTTCTTTACTGGGTTTCGTATGGTTGACCTGTACGTTTTATATGGAATTAATATTCATAATATTATCATTTAGTGTTCGTGCACACTTTTGAACCTTTTATACGTCCTTAATTTTTCTTATATTCTATTAATTATGTTTACAGAAATCTTGTTGGATTTTCATTTATTACACAAAAAGAGATATCCAAATCTTCAGTCCGATCGGCGCAGTCTACGGACAATGACGGTCTCAATGATTGATACTGGAGCTCTATCCTAAGTATAGTAGTCGCGCGTAGTACTCGTATAGTCAAGCTAAAAGATATAGATATAGGTATGCAAAGTGCCAAATATATGTGTACACAACCCTATTACTATTACTATCGGTCGTCTATACATATTTTTTCACTTTGACCGCATCTAAATTTTTTGTCTTGACTGTACCTATCTAACTAAATACGATTATAAAGCAAATTTCATTGTTTATCTTTTATTGCGATAGTTGTAATGAATTATTTATTAGTTTTATGGCATTTTTTACTTTCTGCATTAGGTAATTATTTGATGTTATCATGCATATTTTTCTATAGAAAAATATTCATAATGTCGGTCATAATTATTATCGGTCGATGAATTTTTGATTAAACTTTTTTTCGCAGATCGTTAAGTAACGTATAAAATCTATACAATCAGCCGTCTATTTGACAAATTACGCCCAGTCTTTTTTAGTCTCGGCGTTTGTATATCACAGCCAGATTATATGTTATACCTACATCATATCTAGTACCTTGGTACCTATGTATTACGAATGAGGCGACATAAGACTGTTCAACAGGTGCTCAGAAGAGATAGTTTACAGTGTGCCCTGTGCCTGTCTCAGCCGCCCTGGCGCCAAACATGGCGCCACCTAGGCGAGGCTTAATGACTTATCTTCATAGTAGGAGCAGGAGCATAGATTCCAGTAAGGTACCTATAGCCGTATCATGAGCTATTACCGCGGACTTAGTTACTTTCTATCCGGCTCGCTCGCACCAATACAGAAAGTATGTCCGCGTCAATAACGCGTCGGTGACCACACAGCTTTCTGTCGGTTAGATATAAACCTGTAGCCGTATCATGAGTTGAATTTGCAGCATACGTTTTAATAACTTAATTAACTTTGAAATAGCTATGTACGTATTTTTTTTATTTAATAATTTTCAATTCATATCTTCTTAGTAGGTAACTATGACGTCTATCTACTAACATTATACATTAACATTATACATTATGTATATATGCGGATCACTTACATTTTATTTTTCTGTAAACAATAGGTATTTTATGAATATTAAATAAAACCCTTATGTTTCAAGAGAAACTTTTTCTTTTAAGTCAATATTTTCAGAGGTAATCGCTCCAGAATAAAAATATGCCCCCAACCCCTCTAATTTTTGATCCAAAAAATATGAGAAAAGTCATGAATATTGGGCTTGGCATAATTGGCCTAGTCATTTGTCAGCCTCCGTAGCCTAGTTGGTAGTGACCCTGCCTACGAAGCTGGAGGTTCCGGGTTCGAATCCCGGCGAGGGCATTATTTGGGTATTTATTTATCACAAATATTCCTTTTTTAGGGTTCCGTAGCCAAAATGGCAAAAACGGAACCCTTATAGATTCGTCATGTCCGTCTGTCCGTCTGTCCGTCTGTCACAGCCGATTTACTCGGAAACTATAAATGCTACAGTAACGAAATTTGGTAAAAATATGTGTTGTATGAACCGCTACACGATTATGATACTAAATTGTAAAAAAAACCATTGAGGTGGGGGCCCTCCATACATGTAACTGAGGGATAGAAAATTTTTTTTAGTTGTATATAAGCGTGTGGGGTATTAATAGAAAGGTCTTTGAAAATGATGCCAAGGTTTATATATTATATTTTTATTTAAGCAAATCGTTTTCGAGATATCAGCTCTCAAAGTCTGAAAAATGTGTCCCCCCCCCTCTATTTTTTAAACTACGCGATATAAAATTTTAAAAAAAATATATGTTATGCACATTAATAAACTCTATCAACCATTTTTGGTTTGATTAAATTAACTTTTATAGTTTTTGAGGTAGGTTGATTTAACTGTATTTTTTTAATAATAAATTGATAATGGTACGGAACCCTTCGCGCGCGAGTCCGACTCGCACTTGGCCGGTTTTATTATTGTTCCTTGGTCATGGCTGTCTATGTATTTAAGTATCTATATGTATCTATCTATTATATATATCGTCGCCTAGTACCCACATCACAAGCCTTAATTGAGCTTACCGTGGGACTAGGTTGATTTGTGTAAGATGTCCCAAGATATTTATTTATATTTATTTATTTATTTTTGAATAACTACGGAACCCTACACTGAGCATTATTGCTCTGACTTATCACGAATCATTCAATTTTCGGCGATTGTGTAAGTCATACCATAGTGTAGTCATACTTACTTGATGTCAGCGATTTAGTATTTGTTAGGTAATTAACCCAGATAAGCCTGAAACCAAAAAATGTGACCTCCGGGTTTTTTACGATAAAGTGATTAATTGTCAATAAAACACTTCAATTATCCACAAAAAAAAAAGAAAAAAAACGGTGTTATAACACCTGGTCGGCGTAAGTGGGTTAAATTAAAATTACTATAGGAAAATGAGGACACGACTTGCTTCGTAATAAGCAGCTTCCGTAGCCTATGAACGACTGTGACAGTAGATGTGTTGGTACTTATACCAAGCGCGCTACCGACCCTTTCATTTCTGTAGAATAGACTCCTTTATTCAAGATATATACGAGTGAGAAAGTATTTTTAGAGTTTTTATACCTAAATAATGAACACAACTAACTCATCAAAATAACCCTCAACTAAACCCAATAATTAAGACGTTGGCCAGACTCGCCATGAGATATGAGCACAATTTCGCCATCACGGTCCAAAGCCGCCGAGGGGTGATGTGCAATAAAGATAGCGGGTGCATTCGTCTGCACTAGACAGTAAGAAAATAACAATCGCAAGAACAAAATAATAATAATCAAGTTTCAGCTGCCTGTCTTCAGAGTCATTGCTATGATAGTTTTACCGCCATTCCAACACCGAAGTGAAGAAAACAATACTAGCATAAACATTCTTAAGCCCACTAGCACAAACTCGGTTTAGGTCGATATCAAGAGGCTAAACGAATAATGTATCGACTTAACTAGTTAACTCCGTGTTAACCCAAGCCAACGGTCATCCGATTTGATAAAGTGGGGCTTAGATAAATTATTAGTCAAAATAATGTAAAATGTTTCCAAGTAGCCTGAAAAATACTGATCAGCTATTTCAATTAATTACGATTATTTTTTGACACATTAATTTGAACCATTTGAATGGGAAAAAAATTTCATAACATAACGTCATTATTCCCCATACCTACTGTGTTTGGTAAGTTATCGGGAACGACCCATCACATCACAAACGATAAAAAGTGAACATAGGAGCTAGAGAATATTAAATACTATCTGAACTACCTCAAAGATACATTTTATCTTTAAGGTACCTAGTTCAGGTAGTTGAATGACTGCTGAATTTTCACACCACGCGAGTGGCAAAGAAGCTTTACGTGCCGACTGATGACTGTAGCCAATAGTCGCATGCAACTCCAAGGGATCCACTACCAGTGTCTGAGTTTCAGGATTCAAGTATTGTTATTTCTCAAACGATAGATCTATGTAGGTACGAATTTGGATGTTTAAGAGTGTAAATCTCATTTATCAATTTAATATTGAGAATACTAGCTGAATGCTTATATTACTTAAGTACTTATAGTCAATTGGTCGTTGTAGGCTGTATCAAGCCTTACTTTCCCAGTCTGCGATGGCCGTTCCGGTCGGCGCGTGCGGCGTTATCGGAGTAATTAGTGTGTCTGGGGGAGCGATGCGTGGCGGCTGGGCCAGGGTTCATTCACAACTACTTTTGTATTCTTTTGTAGGAGCCAGTTCTCAGGGAACTTGTCGAAGGTTCCCGATCATCTGCATCCAGAATGCCAGGGACGGGGGACGTCTACCGCAAACCTCGAAATTCGTTTTAGAGGTTTTGAAGCGTCATTAGAGTGACAGAAACGAGTGCGGATTTTGATTTTTGCGGTAGGGACAGTGAGAATGTCTCTCGTGGTTCACGTTCTCTAAAGATCACAGCACAGCCTTTCTAAAGGTGCATTTAGACCAAACGAGCTTTCACTCATTCTATCCCCCAATCTACGAAATTCGTGCGTTACACAAAACGTAATTCGTCGAAATTCGTTGATTTCGTAGAGTGGGGGATAGAATGAGCGAATGCTCGTTTGGTCTAAATGCACCTTGAGGACAACAGAGAAAATCGAGATTATTTCTTGATTATGTTTTTCCTCCAAAATCGTAACTACCTATGTATTGGGAATTGAATGAGGAAATATTATTTCGGCCCTCAGCTAACCCTTGAGAATAAATAAACGTTATGTTCTATTTTGTATCTTTATTCAATAAATCAATATCTGAATGACCTTCTGCCCAAGACTCGTTAGCAGGCGAGGTCTTAATCCAGGGTTACCGTCATCTTATACTCTGCTTAGAATAACACCCCCCATCGTTATAGGGCCTTGCTAAATCAGAGCATCGTAATACGACTATAGTAGTAATAAGAGATGTTACTGACAGTTTAAATTCGAGAATTTGCTTTTATCATCGGTAGGTAACGTGAAATTGACGTGAAAATTTGTAGGTACAATGGGAAACATTCACAGAAAACTACGGAAATTCTCAGATACGGAATATAAAGCGCTATTGCCATTTAACATAAATGCGACAAATATTTTGCATCACACTTATTACTAGGTTAGAAGTTATATGAAATATTTTATGGAGGGGGTCATAATAATTCCCACAAAGACCAAATTTAACTTTGTAGTTATGCAACCGTGTCTTTTTAACATACTAATATAAATAATAAAAGTAGAGAAAAATCTATGTATGTTGGGCTAGATTTTTTTCCAATCTTAAAAAAACGTAAGAAATCCTATGAGGTATCAAATGATAGAAAATTACATGCTGCAAATTATATTAAATTGGTAAAAAAAAACAAAATGCAATTAATAAAGTGTAATTACTAAAGTGTACATTTAAAAAATAAAATATTTCTGGACATAAAAGTACATAAAAAACCTTGCAGACAGTCTGAACAAAACAAAAATTAATTAGTTAATTACGAGTAAATCAAGTAGGGTTAGTTGTGGAACATTGACACAAACGGACACAATGAAACTTTGCGATATCTCGGAAACCTGACCTTAATGGCTAGCCCCGTCTATCAAACAAGGACGAGCTTAGGGACCCTCAACAACTCCCTAGGGTGCGAGCGACGATCGCAGAAGGAGCACTTCGCTACATGCTTCAAAGCGAATTGAACCAGGAAAAGTAACAATTTTTATTTATGTTTCGTAATTTTTTGAAAGAATATAGAGAATAATTTGGTAGTATTTATATTTTTGTCGTATTGTATATATATTCAAGTTTATCTTAAGCTAAATACTTTTAAAATTAATTCAAGTTTTGGCCTCGTTTTTTTATTTAGTTTAAAATAATACCCTGGTGTCTCACAATGAAACATTTTTATGTAATGTACAATGAAACAGGTTCATGTTTCGTTGTGTACTGTATCGTTTTATTGTACACCGAATATGAAATTGCAAAAGGTTACTATTCTATGAGACTGTTCATTTAAACGTGTTTCATGTTTAGCACCTTATTATCAACCTATTAAGGCCCACTTGTATAACCTAGGGTAAAACACTGACCAGTAGCTAGAGTGACAAATTTTATATGTACGAGTACAATAAAATGATCACTTTAACTCCTGCTGGTGAATACCTGGTTATGTGGCTAAACCCAGGTGGTACAAGAGAGTCAAAGTAGTACATTTTTAATATTTTTTGTTTACTGGTATAATTATGTTATATAAATATATATTATAAAATTACATATTAAATATTTCGTAAAAATATATGAGTAGTAATAGTGGTCATAAAACATCTTTTAAAACATTCTGTTCCTACATATTGTATTAATATGTGATTGTTTTCATTAAAACATAACAATTTTCGGTTGCTGAATGTGCCAATGGCATAAAGATTCATTAATAGATTAATCTTCCCAAGAATCAGTACGTTTTACTAAGAACAAACACATAATATAATAATAATCTATTTGGCTACTGTTCATGTAACTCCGTTTCAATGTTGGTTACCCGTAATATTTTTTGTTTACAATGAAACAGCTCACGGTGTTTCACTGAACACTATTTATTAGTACACATTGAAACAATACACTTTTTTCAAAAACATTTTAAGAATATATACGCAATTTTCAGAACTAGAGCCATTTTTTACACGCCATAAAGAATGATGACTATTAGTCTATTTTATGGTAAAATATACGATTTTTTACTTTGAAATTGTCTGAGATAGGACAGTTTAAAAAGTTGAATGTTTCATTGATGGCAATAGTTTAAGTAATATGTTTAACAATAAAACATACGTACACAATAAAACAACATGATATTTATGTTGTCACAAAGTGTATGATATCTATCGTGGAGATGCCCAAGACCCTCCCGCGTTCGCCTGGTTTACAGTCATACTACGAGGACACATAAAACAGCTTTTTTTGCAATATGTCGCAGTTATCGACAGCATTCTTAAGTTACAATGAAACTTGTGTTGTATACAATGAAACAGTCTTTCGGTTTCATATATCTTTCAGTGGTATTATAAATCATTTAACAAATTGGAACCCTACTAAACTAAACCTACTCCAGCCTACTGTTATTATTAACTTTCCTTTATGTTGTATTCATTGCAAGCGTTCTTATATATATGTTACATATAACACAGTTTCAATGTTGGTTAAGTCTGTTTCATAGTTCACTGGACTTATTACATCTGTTTCAATGTAAAAAATCGGGTGTTTCATTGAATACCTGCACGAGGACACAATGAAACAAATCTCATTTTTTGTTTAAAGTTGCATAACACGTATACTATTAATAAGTAGAAACCAAGAATGCGATTAGATAGCCAACTAAATTGTTTATCTTCGAACACAATATCTCACTCGTAACTTCAAAAACACCAGAGATACAATGGTTTGAAATTCAGTTGTTTCATTGATCCACAACTTACTCTACTTCTGCTGAAGTCACTATACATAAGTGCCCAAAGAGAGGTTAACGTTTGAACTTTCAAGCTATGCAAAGCTTTTAAAATATCATCATAGGTACGTGCATAGCTTCCACCTGGTCGTCGGAGTGTGTCGAAGTTCGCGCGTACACCTGCATGACCTTCAACGAGTATCCCTTTTGCCATAAATGTCTCCACCTAACTTTACG
>JALPQI010023778.1:0-19385 GCA_025490895.1 Thaumatotibia leucotreta | reverse complement strand
TTTTGAATCGAAAAATGTTCACGGTTTGGCTAAAAATATGCACCGCATTCCTCGATTTCAATAAAAGCCAGTAAGTATCATATTAACACACTGTATAACCGCTCATCCTATATGGATGTAAGGACAAGCAAAACTAAACTGCAGCTAGGCAGAGATTAATATCTACCTACCTACCGTAAAATATGATGATTCGCCCGAATTGGAATAAATCATGAATTTAGCCACATTTTAGGTAGGTAATTAATAAATATAATATACCTTAAATATTAATTATAATAAATATTCATTCAAATATACAGGGATATTTTTTATTTACGGTTTAAATTTGGCAGGGTTAATTCTGAGGTCATATCGAGAAAAAATACTCTTATGTTCCATACATTTCCGCCCACTAATATATACCTATAAATATACCTCAGGGTTTGTATGGAACATCAGATTTTTTTTCTCGTATCGGATGTCGGTCCCATAGCATAGTAAAAGTTCCTTAATATGACCACAAAATTAACCCTCTGAAATTTGACCGGTGAATAAAAAATAATTCTGTATACTACGTTACGCTTATATTATTGGTACTAAATCAGTAAGTAAATGTTTAAATAGCAAAAAAATGTCCTTGACATCGCGACATTTGCATACTGCAATATTGAAAAAAATATTCGAGATGAAAATATTTTGTGATTAGCAAATTTAATATAAATGTATTTATATTGTTAAAACTTATTTAGGTGACTAAGTAAATGAGTAGGCTAGGTAGGTATTTGGCCCATCGGTTACAAAACTACAATGGCTGATAAGGAGGGTTGATGTTCTTTATCTCAAAACGCCCTTTGAAAGTTTTTTTGAGAACATAATATAATACATGTAGGTATTTGTGTGCCGTGTGGTGACGGCAGTAAGAATACATTTGTCATCACCCCAACTCCTCCTGCGGGTGTCGTAAGAGTCGACTAAGGGATTGAAGTGTCACTGACCATTATTTTATAAAAGATTGATGATGGGCAGCAGCGTCAGCGTCATCATAATGGAATCGACACATCGCTGCGATCGCTAATCCGCTTGCCCAGCGTGGCGATTATGAGCATGTACCTCCTAATGCCATACGCATTGTTAATAGGAGAGGTCTACGTCCAGCAGTGGACTATCATAGGCTGATGATGTAAGGTATTTTATTTGCTTTATGCATTTGTTGTTCTCGAAAATTTAATATTCGGAACCAGTTCGTTTAAAGTAAAATAAAAAAAGTTGTAGGGCAACAGAAAAGCTTCAAAAACACAGGTGGGGCCTCAAGGGCTTCCAGGGCGTTTTGAGATAGAGAACGATTCTACTTATCCGCCATTTTAATTTGGCAGACGTTGGACCACAAACATCCTGTATATATCAATCTTTAAAACCTCTAAATTTCGAATAGATAACCTTAAGTACGGTGATTGAAATTAACGTAAACACAGTGAACTTACTTATGTAAAGTTTATTAACGACCCAAAGAGATGTCACGCCTCCATTTTGAATGGCTAGCTGACCCAGAGCCTTAAACCAACAGACTCGGTTATCTGAAATAAACGAGTGTACCTTTTAAGATTTTTAATTTTAAGTAATTATAAATGTCATGGTCTAGTGATAAGAGCGTTTTCATCCCCTTTTACTATACAAGGCTCTTACCCTTGCACTCCTTTATTCACCGTAGAAGGGGTGGCTTTAAAATGCAGGAGTGAATTTGAAATCTTAATTTTTAACTCATACTGTATATTTTTTACGATATTCTTTGGTGAGACCAATCAAATACTTAATAAGTCACGTTATAACCTAAACAGATTAATAAATTAAATTAATTGACACTTTTATGGCCAATTTAAAACTATCAAAATATCCTCATTTTTTCCTAAAGTCACTCCGTTCTAATAAAAATGCATAAAGCAACAATGTACAACTATCTATTATGTAATTTATGTACAGTACCTACCTACTTTAATATTTCAACTATCAAACTTGAAAATAGGTAGCCTATGGACGTCACATGTGCACTTCAGCATTTTCAGCAGCAAAAATCGTATTCTACTTTACATGTAGAGGAATTTGCGGATCAAAAGGTAAGTTTTACTGTTTACCTACTACATACATTTGTACTTCCTGGCCTGAAAAGTTTCTAAACCACTGCGTAGTTTTACTAGAGATAACTGTTTTTCCAGAATTGGTAAACTGACAAAATAAATCACTTATCAACCTTTACAAAAATACGATCAAACTTACGTCCATCAGAATTTTTCAGCAAATAGGTATGCCCAATAATGGGATAGTGCTTCGCATCGATAGGGAGCTCGGCATGGATCTGATAAAGCCTCCGTCTTCGCCACCGATAGAACACAACACTCACACCTACTGCGGCCAATAACAACACCCAAAACATTATTATTACACTCGTACCAAATTAGGACACTAATTGTATTTATAAGCGGCTGTTTAACTACGTGTAGTACAAGTATGTACCTCATAAATAATAATGATTGCGTTGATCGGTAAGGTGCAAATACTGTTGCAAGTATACCTATTTAAATACGTACCTAAGTAGCATGCACTCACTTTATAGGTACCTACATTATAAACAAAGCCCGGACGACGGGAGAAAAATGTACTCTTCACTAGTGCTTAATTAAATATCGACTATTCTATCGACATCTATTATGAATGATTAGTATGTTTATTTTAGTTAAAGTTGAAAGTTTACATTTATTAAAGTTACTTTTACATCTTCAAGGCGAAGTTATTCACAATAAATATCAAAATGTGTTAAATTAAAAGATTGAAAAATTTTAAAATCTTACTTTGTTTGATACTTTGTAAAGAAGTGGAACTACTAGGGTAAGAAAGTTTGACCAATAAAAGTTAAATAAAAAAAATTTGGTATGGATGATATTTAATTAACCACTAGTGAAAAGTGTCTTTTTCCTCCCGCTGTCCGGCCTTTATTAAAATATATTGTTAACGAAAAAATATTTAGATAATACGTACCTATCTACCTATTCTTCACGGTTAGCTTTTAATAATTTGTTAGATAAGAATAGGTGATTCAAAACAGTTTTTATATAGAGAAATTTGTTCTTAGGTGGGATTGATGTTGATTTTAGTGACGAGTAGAAAACGGACGCACGCCACGGATAAAAAAAGAGCTTTCAATTTGTATGACAATTGAACCTATTGAAAAATAAAGCTTGCATTAAAATTTTTTTGGTACCTAATTGATTGTATAGGATGTGGAGATACGACATCAGAGTGTAATGTAATAATAATTTAAAGGAAAAATACGAAAATGTCAAGACTAAATTTAATCTTGACATCTACGAATGTTGAGTTTCTTGTCGCTTAATTCATCGCCATGGTTCATAATTGGTTCATAAGAACAACATGTTAATTTTATTATTCTCTTATTTAAAGTAGGTTTTTATTTTTTCCTCCTGACCTATTTGGATTGATCATCCTGTAGGCATATTGGATTAAGTTTCTTATATTTTAAAATTTTTCGTGTTATAGTGTTTAGTAGACGAAACAATTGATATACCTAGGTAACATTTGATTTCAAATGTAAGTAAGTAAAAGAAAAAGAAAGTATATCAAATCAAAATCAAATCAAAATTGTTTATTTAGGGATATGTCGTGTATTATTAAACCACGATTAGAATGGGATTCGAAAGTATCTACTATTGAGACAACAATGTATATCTAGGATATATTCATAATTTAAGTGCAAGGACTTACAGACAATAGATTAGGGTAAATCCACGGCAGAGAGCGAAAAAAAATGAAATTTTTGATGTCAGAATTTTAAGAATCTGTTTATGGGGTAATATTCTACGGCTAAATACGTTACATAATCCGACATATTTATTTAAGTAAACCAACTATAACACCATATGCCAATTTTTTTAACTTTTAAAAATTTCTCTTTTGAGATAGGGTCATTGTGGTGACAGTGAATCACTTATTTTTCGAAGCGACATAGAAGCTTCAATTTTATCAATAGCAGGGTTTTTGTTTCAGATTTAGATAGATTCATTAATCGACTACATAATTGTCATACACAAGATTGGCATATCTTCAATAGTTTTTATTTTATGACTGTTTTTTTTAAAAAAGGTAAATGATCCACTGTGCACTTATAGGTGTACACCCTGAATATAGGGGTAAGTACACAATGGATTGGGGGTGGAAACAGTGAAACAGGTATTGTGATTATGAAATTAAAAACATTTTTATTATATTTTTTATACATTTATTGCTTTTAAATGTTAATCAGGTCCAAGCTGGGCATATTTAGATCATATGATACTTAACACAAATAGCAGTCTGTTGCTCTAATGTCTTAATCATAATCAACAAGATTATATGCAAAATAATATTAAACAAAAACAACTTATGGCGCAGTATTTATGAAAAATCGTAAAGAATGTAAACAATTATACTTATATAACATAATAATTACAGTAAACGCCGTATAATTGCAGCGTACAAGCCTTATATTGTCTAAACCATTAGCAGGCGCGGATCCAGGGGGGGGGGGGGGGGGCAATGGGGGCACTTGCCCCCCCCTCACGCTGGACTTATGTATGGCTAGGTGGTGTTTGAAGTGTAAAATACTATCATATCATAGGGCAGTGCCCCCCCCCCCCCTCAACGAAGTCCTGGATCCGCGCCTGACCATTAGCCTCCATTTTCTTGCTGTACCGATAAAGAGTCGTAAAAGGAATTTGCCTTTCTTTGGACGCTAAACGGATTGATTTTCCTTTTTGAAGCTCTTCCAGGACCGCCTTCATATCATCTTCAGTAATTTTTCAAATGTTTCGATCTTCTGGCGCAGGCTTTCGCGGCATTCTACAACAAAATAATGCTATGAACGTTACGATTTTTCACGGTATACACTAAATCACTATCCACTGTGTACCCTCCGCGATTGATTCACTAGGTACCCTTACGCCATTTTAAGTTTATGACGCCGTTACAAAAAAAGTACAAATGATATAGGAATAAAGTTACGATCAAAATGAAGCTTAAAGAATAGTTATCAAGTATCGATATTAGCTACAGCTATAAACTAAATAGAAAAATGTAGAAAAAACATTACAACTTACTTGATTTTTGAATTTTTGACCTGGCGCAAGACATAACCTGTCCTCAGACGTGCACGCGTCGGCGCAGGGGCGCGGGAACTAGGATGGTGGAAACGGACAATCGACAGCTTTTCATGTGACAGAGATAGACTCTGCAACATATTTCTATCTCTCAAATCTAGCGATGATTCTCTGTGTACACCCGATCCACTGTCACCACAACCACCCTACATGCAAAAACCGAACTAATCAATTGTCACAATATGTTAAGGAGATTTTTTAAACAAAAAAAAGTAGGTTAGATTTTTTTAAATCCTTAAAAAACATAATAAATAATATTCTAAAAATCAAAAAATAAAATAAAAACTGAATATCTTTTTTGCCAGAAAAAATAAAACCTTCATTTATATCCCAAAAAATCATCGTCCCTGTATATTTTTACTTCAGTTACTTAAACTTCTTATTTCGATCACTAACTATAAAAAAAGTAAGTTTCTTTCGGAGGTAACAAAAGTTACCATTTTCTTGAAACGCAAGTTACCAATGTTTTGAATTTTTATTTCCATAATGGAAAAATATTAGGATTCTCTTTTGCTACATCAATATACCTTAACTCTTTACTTACACCATTTCAGTTAGAAGATAATTCTTATATCAATAACGAACTAAACATATCGTATTTAAATGATGTCTCAAAAACCCATGTCCATTTCGTGTAACAAAAGTTACCGCATCATTTTGGTGTACTGAGGCCAGGTATGTACCTACTGGTTATGTTCCAAGTAATTTCCACTTTAGTTTAATGAAATTAAACTGTACTACCTATTCCGCCAGCAAAAAGGGATATTTAAGTATTAATCAAGCCTCAAATAACATTTGTTTGACAACGTTGCGTTCTAAATGTAACGCAAGTTTACATGGATTTACCCATTAATGAATCACTACATGTATAAACAACTCTTTTCTTGGTAAGTGTTGTGTCATTTGTTGTGTCAACAGTACTTTCCAATCCCCTTCTGATTCCTGTTCGTTAATAAGATAATCCCTACCTACGAAAAGGCCAAGGAAAAACATGCAAATAGGGTCGGTTGTAAAAAAAGTAGGTAAGTACATAGGTAAGGGTAAGGGAGTTAATACTTAACTATATATTTTTTTTAGTATTCGACCACCACAAAACATATAGGTATGGATTTAAGGTAGTGGATGTCCATCACAGGAAAAAAAGTACCTATCAATTTACCTACAGTACCTGCCTACTCCTGAAGTGAAATAATTAATTTCATTCATTTTAATTGTTACACAAACGTGATCAATTATAGTACCTACGTAAGTATACCTACGTAAGTAATTAACAAAATTATTATTGTAATTATACCTTATTAAGTATTATAAAAAGATTGCGTGACAAATTGACAACTATATCTTAATTTGTAGGTAATTTAATTACACCCCTTTTCCACGCATAGTACAGTAAATCGATCGCATACCTGTCAATAGAATTTCAACCTTATCTAACCTCCGTTATGCTAACACTGGAGTACAATTTGGAGGATATAATTTATTTCGTAACAATCTTATGACAATGACGAGCTTTGCACACAATGCAGCTCCACTTTGCTATGTTGACATTGGCAATAATTTATTCTTCATTATTATGTTACTAATGTTGTCATTACATGACCATGGTGATTGACCGATGCAGTGCATAGGCGTCAATTATACAGTACCTACTCATTTATGCAGGGCGTCTGAATGGATAGGGACGATTTTAGGACGTAAGAATTTGCCACACTGGATGAGTTCTGCAGTCATTTTCAGTGGCGTAACTATACCATCTGGGGCCTGTGACAAATTATTTTGATGGGGCCCTATCAGTAAAAATCGTCATATTGTACTCAGTTTAATTTTAAATTTAAATTCACTGTCTCTTGGGTCGGGGCCCTCTTGGGTCGGGGGTATTTTGCCAGCCCTGCCACCCTGTTGTTACGCCACTGGTCATTTTGTTTGACCGCAGAACGCATGCGGTGGGGCAAATCCTGTATGTGGGTCATTCTCTGAATGTTTGCCTGCGGTCTAATTGCCGCGTCCTATACTAAATGGATTAGAAGGGTCGTGGCAAGTAGAGCCAACTGCAATGTATACCCAGCTGTCAACGGCCGATCGACATTAGCCGGTCCTAAAAAAGCTCTATGTTAATTAGATACTTTTATACACGGTGTAACCTCAGCGTTCCGAAAGATTTTAATGCTGGATTCCTGACCATATTTAGAGTCTTTAATGTTATATAAAATTTCCTGGATTCGGCTTGGTTTCAGAGATAATCAACCTTTTTTCGAAATAAGTTTTTCGACGTAACTCGTCATTTAACTTCTTTTGGATTACAATGCTACCACATTGTGTTCTAATACCTATTACCACACCTTTTGCCTGACAATCAAAAAATACGAATAGACTTGACGAAATAACCTCTACCTAAAAAAAAACAATTGAAATAACTAATTTAAACAAATTGTTGTTATGATAAAAAGTACTGGAAATGTTAAAAAGTATTCAAATCGGCCTAAAAAAATTTTTGGTGGAATTGACATTAGGTCTCATAATATTTTTTGTTTATTTTGATGTCTAGAATGCATACCTAGTTAAAATCTTTCGCAATGCTCGCGTAACACCGTGTATATTCTGTGGTTTAGAGCGATGTGTCAATCTTGCTTCAGCTCGAACGACGCGGGTCGACTTTCAGATTTTGCTTCTCGAATCCACGGGATTTTTTTTTTTTGTTAGATTGATTTCGCCTCCCTTTATCCCTCCGACCGTGAGACAAATAAGACAAAAAACATCTAATCACTACAATCGACAGTCCTAAATAAATAAAAAATAAAACTGTTACAATTTGTTACAGTTTACATTTTGATCAAAAAAATATATTTGTTAAAATTAATATAAGTAACGAACTCCAAGTTGGTTAATTTAATAAAATTTAAATACATTTGACCTTCTAAGTCGATTGTCTTCGCGTAGCATTGCGGTGCAATCAATGCATTCTTGGGTGACGCAAACGGGGTCGCACCGGTAGGGTTAATGACAACCATGATGCGTACCTACGTACCGTCGACGTCAAACATATCGTTACGGTTTTGGAGCCATACCAGAGTTGGGCAAAAATTATCTTTTTACAAATAACCGGATCGATAACTAAATCATCTTTCATTTAAATAACTAAATAATCCTTCATTTGTTATTTTGAATTTATCTAGATGAATCAACGTTTATCTAAATAATTTATTTGACGTTTGAAATAAAAGATGAATTATCTTTACTTAAGTTTACTTTAATGAGCAATGTCATAGTGACGGTTTGACCTGACGTTTTATCTGAGCTTACTTCAAGAACAAACGAGGCCCGTTATCTTCATCTAGATAATTTATCTAAATAAAAGAATTGACAACTAAAATATTTGCAAATGAATTATCTTCAAATAAATTTATTTGAGATGATTTTATTTAAAATAATATCTAGATAACTAATTATCTAGATAATGCCCAACTCTGAGCCATACATATATTTACGCGACATCAAGGTCGTGTTTTGGGGAGCTTAACACTTTCATTGCGAACGAGTGCTACGTGCTACGCTCGTAGCGGATCCCGTGATTTTTCCGCTTTGTAGCGAAAATGGACCTCCCACAGAGAACTCCGCTCGGGAGTTCCCCGCGCTCAATGTGTTAAACATAACGATATTATTGAGGTCGACTGTATCACAGTATAAAGAGACAAGTCCAGTAGTCACTCTACGGCAGTGGCGACGCGAATGATACCTACTGCACAGGGTTGAACAAAATTAATTATTCGACTTGGTACAAAGGTACTATAGGTACATGAATGTAGGATTAATATGGATTTGACAACGTTATAATAATAGCAAGAACGAAAGGGATGGTCTTATGAAACTTTTTACTAGTGGAAGTGAAAAGGAACGATAATCGTCCGTCCTTATCACTGTGCCACTATTTTTTGTGTGTGTGTGCATTAGATGCTAAATGTAAGTGCCAGACAAATGCGTTGAATACATGAATGTAGGATTAATATGGATTTGACAACGTAATAATAATAGCAAGAACGAAAGGGATGGTCTTATAAAACTTTTAACTAGTGGAAGTGAAAAGGAACGATAATCGTCCGTCCTTATCACTGTGCCACTATTTTTTGTGTGGCACTTAGCATCTACGTGTCAGACAAATGCGTTGAATACGTCACATACGTCTGGTGGGAGTGAAATTAAATGTTTTCAATGTGAAAGTGGACACAAACAACTTATCCCAAGGCTTATTTTGAACAATTTCATCTGTGTTTATCTTCTAGATATGGTGCGATGCGAAGTACTAGGCTGTAAAAGTAGAAACGAGCGAAAAATTGCTGACATAACCTTTCGCAGGTAAATATAGTGTTTTTCAGTCTAATTCTAAATGAAACTGTTAGCAAACCATTTTAAAATGTAAACTGATAAAAATACTAGTCATTAGAAAGCATTTTGGCCATAATTAACTCGGAAAAGGGAAATAATTCAGTGACTTTGTTATTGTTCGAGGGATGCCAGGGCAAGGAGGGTATAATTACCCAAAATTTTGGGGTAATTTCAGTATGATAGTTGCCCACGTTCGTAAAATTATTATAATGTATAAATGGTGGTTTGGCCCGATGGTGCACTGGCAAATGTTTTCTTTCCATAGAATTCTAATTATTTATGAGTAAATTAAATGTTATTTGTATACGTTGTCGTTTTATTTTACCTTATCCTATTTAAATTATCCGAATAAGTTTGCCCAAACTAGTTTGGGTAATCGAGGGTTTATGTACTATGTTGTTTGTGGTAAGTAGGTACATGTAATTTTTCATTCTTCTAATGAAATCGATGATGATATATATATATATCTTAATTTAATGTCGATAAGTTACTAAATATATCATTATTGACTCTTGACTCATTATTGATTATTGAGTTGAAATTGAGAGTCGGGGATGGTAGAAGATAGTGTATACCTAAAAGTAAAAAAAATGTATTATTTTTAAGTAAATAACGCATCTTTGCTAGTCAATATGAGCTGTCCGCAAACCGTTTACACCATTCGTCAGTAGAATCCAAAAAAATGTAAACAATCCTAATAACTTGCATTATTCCATAATAAAACACAATCGTAGTTTTATTACGAACTTGAAAGAGTTCACATACATTTTTAGTAAAAAATATTGATATTTATAGTGGTAACCTAAAATTATATCTGCGAACGTATTTCACGATAAGTTTCAAACACGTCAGATGCTATGGAATGTCAGCCATATTTGCTTACATTCTTTTTTTGGATTCTACTGTCGGTTGGTATACGTTAAAATGCAATTTAATTGATATTCGGCAAAGATGTATATTTTGCTTGAAAAACGCCACGTATCTATGACAGTTTAAAATACTATTTCGTAAATTAAATTAAATAAGGTACACTAAGAAACTAAAACTCCACTTAAATAAACATATTTGATATTACATTTTAATATTGTTTCATATAATAGGGTAAATGATGGGGTAATTTTTCTCGCATGGCAACAACGCTCACTATATATCCATCCCTCTTAGTGGCACACTCGGCGCGGCCCCTCGGTTGAATACGTCACTAAGTGCCTGTGTGGCACTTTCGTCTTAGTAGTAAGTGACTATGTCTATCCCTCTTAGTGGCACACTATGTGCGGCCCCTCGTATAGGTATAACTGTCAATATGAGTACTACAATACCACATCATGACATTGCATCAGTATTGAATACTGATGATTATGAAAAATAATATTAAATATTATGTACCTTAGGTATCGATTAGTCTCATGCACAGAATCATTAAAACTAAAATATGTAACATCATGATAAATGAACAAGAAACTAATTATTAGTGAATTGTTTCGATATATTGTGTTGCAATGTAAGCAGTTATGCATTCTCATTTGTGTCGAGGCGGTAATGGCGGTAGACGCGGCTCGCACGGCGCGCGCTTTAAAAGGAATGTAAATAGACTAGGAGCTCGCTGACGTTAGTTGTAATGAATTAGATATATTTAATTGAACTACATTTTACATGAATGTAACGAGGTATATACCTACATATATATGATGTAATATGATAAATAAGAGTTCATATAGGTAAGTAATTGAAACCAATATTTATAAGAAATAACAGAATATATTTATTTAAAGTATTTACACAGGTATTGTACTTAATACTTCAAACTATAAATTACACACACTAAAATATTTACGCCTGTTTCGTGACGTACGGAATGCCTGATTATTAAATTTCAAAGTGTAATAAATTCTCATCCTAATATAGAATTTTAATAAATATTGCTTTGGAAAGCAGGGGCAGGGTAGAGTCAGTTCGATTTCTTCCATTTTTTTATAAATCGAGAGACCAATTTTACAGTTCAAATATTGTTTTTCGAAGGCTCCTCGAAACACCTGCTCCAGCTTTTCTACATATTTGACAAAATCATCAGGTGGGACTACTAACAAATTACGGTCAGTTCCATAATTTCTATAAAACAAGTACCTCGACTCCACAGAGTTGCAAACCGGGTCATGAATGTCCATACTATCCAAGTATGATTTAAATAAATCGCAGTCTTTATGACGGTTGATTACCTTTCTCATCAAAGCTCCACATATGTAAATAAAAGCATTCTTTTCTGGAATGTCAAACTCGGTATAGTCAGACCGCACGATTTCACTGAGACTATTTCTTTGCTCATCAATACTCAAAGAGTTGGTACCAAAATCTCTACCATCATCAAAGGTGGTTTCCGAATATTTGAGTTGAATGAGAAATTCGCTTAAGTCTTCAACTTCAGTACAATTACCATGTTTTGGGGGCTGGTTGAGGTTCGCAAAATATATTTTACGAAAGGCAGATATAAATTGTCTGCTAGTTGGTTCAGTAGCCCTGCCATTATTGGATCTAATTTTTCCGAAAAAGTTTTCTATGATGTCTTGATTAAGTCGCCTAGTGAGTAAATATTGATAACCCTCCTGTTCAAGGTCTTCGTGGAGACGCAAAATTGATTTAATCGTGATTTGAAAGCCTTGAATAAATTTGACACATTTAGTGCCGTCATGACCAGTTCTAGGGTTGATTAATTTTAATGTTTTAAAAAACAACAACATATCATTTAAGAAATTAATTTGATTTATATTTCCACAGAATGCTTTTTTGTACATGTAACTGTGATGGAAAATAGAAGAATTTAGTATATCAAACAGGTCGTTCATGATTTTAACTAATTCAACTGTATGTTTGGCTGATTCGTCTAGGATTTTCATATCTACACAAGTTGACATACCAGCGGCTACAGATCTACTTAGGACTTGTGTCGCATAGCGGACTTTCATTTTTTCGAAGTTTGATGGATTAATGTGACTGTTCGTTAGTTTATGTGCCTGTTTAAATGTCTTCATTTTGTCGTGTTCGTAGAATTTGATTACGTGGTCAAACTTTGCAACTGCATCATTAAGAAAATGAAAATCATACGTCATTAAATTATTTCTCACTAAGTTTATTAAATGAGGAGCATCGAAAATGTAGTAAATTTTATGACCGTTAATAGTAAATTGAGTTTGATCAGTGGAAATGCCTCTATTTTTGGCCGCATTTAAAAGATCAGATCCGAGATCTGATACGAATGCTCTTACTTTTAAGCCTATATCGAAAAGTTTTGATGTGAGTTTGTCGATCCATTTTGATATGTTTTTATCATTTTTGCACTCTGAAACCAAAGCAAATCCTATTGGCTGAGACCATTTAACAAAAATACCTCGTATTAAGACTGCTAAAGCATATTTGGCTGGGGATGGAGATTGTATGCCATCTACTTCATGAAACCCGATGATTTTGTCCTTTTTAATGTCATAAAACAGATTTGTTTTAAGACTCATTGCATCCAATACTAGTGTACAATGTTTTTCTGCGTCAGACATATTATTGACTTTCATTTTAAGGGCATCCGTTAAATTGTCATTGATCTGAGTTGAAATTGGTATATACATCTTAAATAATGTCACTTTATTTGGCAGGCAGATTGTGTTTTCTAATAATCGATAAGCTTGTGGGCTGACATAGAACAGATTCAAACAAAACATTTTATATTCTAGAGAGTACCTATTTCCTTTGCAGTGTGATTTTAAATATGTTTGAGCTTTTACTAATACAGCTAAGTCCTTGGATAAGAATCGATCACACAATTTATGAAAAACATGTTCCGATTTATTTGTCAGTTCACTTTTAACGGTTTTTAATCGCTTCCGGCAATCTTTTAATTCCGATTTCAGTTTACGTTTTCGCGGAGAATTAGCAGAAAGAGAATCCAGAGTTTGCGTTCCTGACATCATCTGGTCGTTTGCTGTTTGGGTTGAAAAGTCACTTGTAGACTGATTTGTTTGGGTTGAAGTGGTATTACCATAAAGCTGAGATTGTATGTGTTCATCTGCTGTAGGTCGGTTGGGCAAGTTTAAACTTGGTAGGATATCTCTTTTTAATCTTTTTTTACCATTTTTCTCTGATATCAGAACATCTTGCTCGTTAAAATGTTTATCACATATTCTTTTGTCACATGTCGGGTCTTTGCCAATTAAATCATCTCGAAATATCAACCGCAACCATTGCATTCGCCTGAAAAAAAAAAAATTCTAAATAAATTTAAACTTTTGACTAAGTGATATGTGTTAGCACGTACTACATACTTGCTTCGCAAGTTTGACTAGAATACCTATGCAATTCTTTATACTAAACTGGCAAAATTAAGTACCTCTTAACGCATATTGAATTATTAGAAAAAAGGACTCGGGATCTCGGCCTATGGGATTGCAAAAATATTTGAGCTTAGACGCGAGTTTGCCTTGCGCTGACCAATCACGACCCGCGGCGCGAATTTCGAACAGGCCGCCACCATGAAGTAGCGGCGCGGCCGCCGTTCTTTATGGCAGCGGCTCGTATCATCATGTTCGCAGGCCCTACTAACTTTCGAAATACATAGATACCTAATTACCTACTATAGATAGATCGCAGCTGCTACGTAAATACCTAATTAAGAAATAAGTATTTGGTTGCAATATAATTAATGTAATAACAGGTAAAACCTTATTAAAACCGCCGTCAATAGAACTTATGTGCTAAAATTGTCTCTATATTATGAATTTATAGCAATGGAGAAGTGCTCTTTTACTAAACCGTCTCTAAGGGCCTACCGCGACTACCGGAAATAAAAAAAATCGACAATTTATTTAACAGTGACAAAATACAGGTAAGTAGGTACAATCTTTGTTTAGTTCATGAATGTAGGATTAATATGGATTTGACAACGTAATAATAATAGCAAGAACGAAAGGGATGGTCTTATTAAACTTTTTACTAGTGGAAGTGAAAAGGAACGATAATCGTCCGTCCTTATCACTGTGCCACTATTTTTTGTGTGGCACTTAGCATCTACGTGTCAGACAAATGCGTTGAATACGTCACATACGTCTGGTGGGAGTGAAATTAAATGTTTTCAATGTGAAAGTGGACACAAACAACTTATCCCAAGGCTTATTTTGAACAATTTCATCTGTGTTTATCTTCTAGATATGGTGCGATGCGAAGTACTAGGCTGTAAAAGTAGTAACGAGCGAAAAATTGCTGACATAACCTTTCGCAGTTAAATATAGTGTTTTTCAGTCTAATTCTAAATGAAACTGTTAGCAAACCATTTTAAAATGTAAACTGATAAAAATACTAGTCATTAGAAAGCATTTTGGCCATAATTAACTCGGAAAAGGGAAATAATTCAGTGACTTTGTTATTGTTCGAGGGATGCCAGGGCAAGGAGGGTATAATTACCCAAAATTTTGGGGTAATTTCAGTATGATAGTTGCCCACGTTCGTAAAATTATTATAATGTATAAATGGTGGTTTGGCCCGATGGTGCACTTGCAAATGTTTTCTTTCCATAGAATTCTAATTATTTATGAGTAAATTAAATGTTATTTGTATATACGTTGTCGTGTTATTTTACCTTATCCTATTTAAATTATCCGAATAAGTTTGCCCAAACTAGTTTGGGTAATCGAGGGTTTATGTACTATGTTGTTTGTGGTAAGTAGGTACATGTAATTCTTCATTCTTCTAATGAAATCGATGATGATATATATATATTTTTTAATTTAATGTCGATAAGTTACTAAATATATTATTATTGACGAGTTGAAATTGAGAGTCGGGGATGATAGAAGATAGTGTATACCTAAAAGTAAAAAAAATGTATTATTTTTAAGTAAATAATGCATCTTTACTAGTCAATATGAGCTGTCCGCAAACCGTTTACACCATTCGTCAGTAGAATCCAAAAAAATGTAAACAATCCTAATAACTTGCATTATTCCATAATAAAACACTTTTAAAACACAATCGTAGTTTTATTCCGAACTTGAAAGAGTTCACATACATTTTTAGTAAAAAATATTGATATTTATAGTGGTAACCTAAAATTATATCTGCGAACGTATTTCACGATATGTTTCAAACACGTCAGATGCTATGGAATGTCAACCATATTTGCTAACATTCTTTTTTTGGATTCTACTGTCGGTTGCTATACGTTAAAATGCAATCTAATTGATATTCGGCAAAGATGTATATTTTGCTTGAAAAACGCTACGTATCTATGACAGTTTAAAATACTATTTCGTAAATTAAATTAAATAAGGTACACTAAGAAACTAAAACTCCACTTAAATAAACATATTTGATATTTATTACATTTTAATATTGTTTCATATAATAGGGTAAATGATGGGGTAATTTTTCTCGCATGGCAACAACGCTCACTATATATCCATCCCTCTTAGTGGCACACTTGGCGCGGCCCCTCGGTTTAGTTACATAGCTCGTAAGATCGATTGATGACGAGTTTTATTTTAATGAAAAGAAAGAAAGAAAACGTTTATTCGAGGCTACTTTAACAGACATATCAGGGAAACTAAAAATAAAAATAGCACATAAAGTCAGCCCCGAAAAGGTCCCGATTCAGCATGATGCTAGCCTGTGTAGGCAGCGCTGGTCTTCCATCGGGCTGTGTTTTCTTAAACCTATCTAAAAAATATATATAATAAATTGCAGTTACAAAACGAAAATCGTATTCAACAATGTGGCACGCGCTTAAGTTTTAATCACAGAAAAGAAAGTTTTAATACTGAACGCAGTCAATGCTATGACAGGCGGCAGAGTTGGGCATTTCGTAATCAATTCCCGATTACAATATTACTTGATTTTACTTTGTAATGTACTTATGGGTAGCATATTACTTGTAATGTAATGTCGTGAAACGGAATATTACAATGACGTATGAAGGAGTCAGTAATAATCTATAGCATATTAGCATTACTAATACTTTGGAATCAACATGTCGATTCAAAATTACTGGAATCGTTGACCATACTTCTAGATTACTTTTTAATTACTTTAATGTTAGGACGTGCGAATTTTAATATTATTTTCACTCCGAATCGCTAAACTGAAGTGGCAGTGGGCGGGGCACATTGCGCGTAGAACCGATGGCCGTTGGGGCGGGAAGGTTCTTGAGTGGCGGCCGCGTACCGGAAGGCGTAGCGTGGGTAGGCCCCCCACAAGGTGGACCGATGACCTGGTGAAGGTCGCAGGAGTCCGCTGGATGCGGGTGGCGCAGGACCGGTCATTGCGGCAATCTTTGGGGGAGGCCTATGTTCAGCAGTGGACGTCTTTCGGCTGATATGATGATGATGATGATGATACAGGTACGTACAGTCGGAATCCGACTGTAGGGTCCATTAGATCCAACATGGCGACACATTTTTGCAATTTTTGTCATTATACTCGATTTCGACTAATTCACATACGTGGAATCCGAATTTAGGGTCCATTTTAAGATCCAAGATGGCGGCACAATTTTTTTCTTTTTTTGTCATTTTTGTCATTGTACTCGTTTTCGACTAAAACACATACGTGGAACCCGAATTTAAGGTTCATTTTAAGATCCAAGATGGCGGCACAATTTTTTTTTTGTCATTTTTGTCATTGTACTCGTTTTCGACTAAAACACATACGTGGAACCCGAATTTAGGGTCCATTTTAAGATCCAAGATGGCGGCACAATTTTTTCTTTTTTTTGTCATTGTACTCGTTTTCGACTAAAACACATACGTGGAACCCGAATTTAGGGTCCATTTTAAGATCCAAGATGGCGGCACAATTTTTTTCTTTTTTTTTGTCATTTTTGTCATTGTACTCGTTTTCGACTAAAACACATACGTGGAACCCGAATTTAGGGTTCATTTTAAGATCCAAGATGGCGGCACAATTTTTTTCTTTTTTTTTGTCATTTTTGTCATTGTACTCGTTTTCGACTAATACTCATACGTGGAACCCGAATTTAGGGTCCATTTTAAGATCCAAGATGGCGGCACAATTTTTTTCTTTTTTTTTTGTCATTTTTGTCATTGTACTCGTTTTCGACTAATACTCATACGTGGAACCCGAATTTAGGGTCCATTTTAAGATCCAAGATGGCGGCACAATTTTCTTCTCTTTTTTTATCATTTTTTCATTATACTCGTTTTCGACTAATACACATACGTGGAACCCGAATTTAGGGTTCATTTTAAGATCCAAGATGGCGGCACATTTTTTTTTCTTTTTTTTTGTCATTTTTGTCATTGTACTCTTTTTCGACTAATACCCATAAGTGGAACCCGAATTTAGGGACCATTTTAAGATCCAAGATGGCGGCACAATTTTTTCTTTTTTTTTGTCATTTTTGTCATTGTACTCGTTTTTGACTAATTTACATACGTGAGACCCGAATTTAGAATCCATTGTAAGATCCAAGACGGCAGCGTCTTTTTTTGCATGTTATTGAATTTTGTACCTACGCAATTTTCATCATTATACTCGTTTTCGACTAATTCACATACGTGGAACCCGAATTTAGGGTTCATTAGAAGATTCAAGATGGCGACACAATTTTTAGCAATTTTTGTCATACTAGTTTTTGACTAATTCACGCACGTGGAATCCAAATATTCTTTTTTCACTAGGTAGGTCCATAGATCCTAGATCTTAAATTGACGATAAATTCGTGTATGTAAGAACGACTACAATGTCAATAATTACAAAAAAAAGAAAAACATTGTACCGCCATCGCCATCTCGGATGTTAGAATGGAACCGAAAAACGGATTCCACGGATGTGAATTAGTCAGAAACGAGTATAATGACGAAAATTGCAAAAAAAAGTTGCCGCCATCTTAGATCTTAGAATGGACCCACAAAAATCGGAATCCACGGATGCGAATTAGTCAGAAACGAGTATAATGATGAAAATTGGAAAAAAAAGTTGCCGCCATCTTTGATTTTAGAATGGACCCGAAAATCGGATTTCACGGATGCGAATTAGTCAGAAACGAGTATAAAGATGAAAATTGCAATCAAAAAGTTGCCGCCACCTTGGATCTTAGAATGGACCCGAAAATGGGATTCCACGTATGCGAATTAGTCAGAAACGAGTATAATGATGAAAATTGCTAAAAAAAGTTGCCGCCATCTTGGATCTTAGAATGGACCCGAAAATCGGCTTCCACGGATGCGAATTAGTCGGAAACGAGTATAATGATGAAAATTGCTAAAAAAAGTTGCCGCCATCTTGGATCTTAGAATGGACCCGAAAATCGGATTCCACGTATGCGAATTAGTCGGAAACGAGTACCTATAATGATGAAAATTGCTAAAAAAAGTTGCCGCCATCTTGGATCTTAGAACGGACCCGAAAATCGGATTCCACGTATGCGAATTAGTCGGAAACGAGTATAATGATGAAAATTGCTAAAAAAGTTGTCGCCATCTTGGATCTTAGAATGGACCCGAAAATCGGATTTCACGGATGCGAATTAGTCAGAAACGAGTATAAAGATGAAAATTGCAATCAAAAAGTTGCCGCCACCTTGGATCTTAGAATGGACCCGAAAATGGGATTCCACGTATGCGAATTAGTCAGAAACGAGTATAATGCAGAAAATTACAAAAAAAAGTTGCCGCCATCTTGGATCTTAGAATGGACCCGAAAATCGGATTCCACGTATGCGAATTAGTCGGAAACGAGTATAATGATGAAAATTGCTAAAAAAAGTTGCCGCCATCTTGGATCTTAGAATGGACCCGAAAATCGGATTCCACGTATGCGAATTAGTCG
>JALPQI010023777.1:0-17423 GCA_025490895.1 Thaumatotibia leucotreta | reverse complement strand
GTTATAAATCGCGTGATTACCACGGCGGATTCCTATCACTAATGGGCTACCCCAAAATTCTGCCAAATATGATCACGTTTTGAACGAGGCCTTACCGACATCTGTATGCAATTGAATTACCGATATACAGCTTACTTTTACCAGCTATTACCTATTTATTACCTACCTTTCCTAAATAGTAAAAAAACACAATTTCGAAATTTTATTTCTTTAGAAATAAATTCAATTATGTATCGATGAGAAATACATAAGTAGTGCTTGAAAGTTTGGAAAGAAAGTAGTTTGCACTAGTTTTAGTAATAAGTAGATTAGAATTTTGGTGGTATTAATCTGTTCAATGAAAGCTACCAAAATCCTGGAGCAGTCGATATTACCAATATTTAATTAATATATCCACGCAATATAGTCCATACCTATAGTTTTATAACATACATTTCATTTTCGAGAAGCTAGAAAAGTATTAAATTACAAAAAAAAATGTTGTTTGAGAAAATTTTGGTTCCAGCTTTTCCGTCCCTTTCAAGTCCCTAAATGTCAAATAATAATCAAAAGCAATATTATCTCATTTTACTACATTTTATTGCACAGGTCTTAAGTCGAATATTAAAGATAAAATTGATTAAAACTTAAAAGAGCGAAACCCTATTTTAGATTTTTTGTTATTTCATTTCAGTCATAAAAAAATTAAACAACGACTTCGCCGTTTTTTGTTCCGTTAATGCCATCAATCTTCCCAACTCAACTCTGGTAATAAGATTCTTACGAGTATTGATGCAATACAATATTCGATGTCGTATGAGATGTTTAAATTATCTGTTACAATTATTAACATTTTAAAGTACATACCTATTATACGTATTTATTAAGTAGAAAAACGAATATATAGATATAAAATGTAATAAAACAGATTAGAAATTGCGGCTATGGGTTATCACAAAACCAATAGGAATTATCTAATTAAACACGCTCATAAGCATTCTGCTCAAACATTTATTGCGCCCATAACTTAATCAAGCCTCTTAACATTAATTTAAATTCGTTAAATATAATCTTACGTTAATAATAAATAGCGACACTTCCTTTACTGTACACCTATCACAGTTTGAATCCACCTCATCAGTCCTGTGCCGTTGTCAGAGATAGCATGAGGGTATCTCTCCAAGGCTCTATCAGCTGTGTTTCACAAGTTGTGGGTCTGGGTCGTCGGGGGGACTACTTGAAGCCAATCCTTGGATTCGCCTATAGAGTTGATGGTATGGACTAGGTGGAGGCGGCGGAAGCCTCAGCAAGGGGCTCGGCAGAGCATACCGACCGTACACCGACAACAAAGGAGGGTACAACCCTACTAACGATGCGTAAGGATTCCCGAACATTGGATGTAACATCGCACCTCTTTTAAATGCAGCTAGTCTTGACCTAGAGGCGGCCGTAGACCGCCGTCGCAATTTTCCAGTTGTTCCTCCGATAAAGACGTCATCTGAAGACGGGTCCAGCATCCAATAATTCCCTTTACCGGGATCGTCGTAGTGCCGCGGCACTTTTACGAAACATTTATTCAAACTTAAATTATGCCTTATAGAATTCTGCCAACCTTGTTTGTTTTCTTTGTAATATGGAAAGTTCTTCATAATGTACTCGTAGATTCCGTTTAGTGTTAGCCTTTTTTCTGGGCTGCTTCGTATCGCCATCATTATGAGTGCGTTGTAACTGTAGGCCGGCTTTTCGTTTTTCTTCTCGTTCGTTGAAGAGCTAGGAGGCGGCGTTTCGGTGCCGGTGACGTCGAGCTCCGTGTCGGAGGGCGAAGGAGACCGGGACGAGGCTTCGGGCAGCAGGTCCCGGATCGCGAAGCTGTGCGGAGGTGTCATGGTGCGGCATCGCGGGCCGCTCGCTCCCGACTAAAGAACACAGCGCGACTGGTTTCAGAAGCCCCGCCTTCCAACTACGCCCAGCCAAAACCCCTCCTTTACGTAACCCGTGAACGCTTCGTAAATTACTAACTTATATATGCAATCGCGTTGAACTTTACTGCTATAACCATAAAGATTGTTTAGGTTTAGCGGTTACCAGCAGAAGTTGGTTTATTGTTTTTAATGGGGATAAAGAACGAGGGGTGCAGGGTTAAAGTTAACACTATCTGCCATGGTGTGTAAACATTTTTAGTAATTTTTCACGCATAGTTTGTGGGTTTATTTAAAGACTGGTTTGGTTTAATGAATGTTTGTGTCGTTAATGTAATCATTAATTATATTATTAATGCAGGAGCATCTGTTCCTGGACAAAGTGTTAAACGCACGTGGAAATTGACAAATTATTTATGATGACTAATTGTGTTTTACACCTAAAGTTATTATGCCTATAAATGACAATAAATTTTTTGTGCATTTTTAACTGACTTCGTGTTCTTTTTTGTTTGCAGGCTTTTTAATAGGTATAAAGTATAATGATGTTTATAGAATATCTAAGATATGTAGGTATTCTTATACCTCTGTCGTAGGTAAAACTGGTAAAGATTGTGTGTATTTGATTATTGAAGTGATGAAGGTATCGAATACACTGTACTCACTATCTTCTTCTGTAAAAGTAGGTACAGGAAAAGCCGGCTTATCCTTACAGTATCCTTACCACGAAAGATATGTAACAGCTCATGGCTCATGGCGATACATAAATATTAGTCTAACGCAAGTAGGTACTTAGAAATTTGCACAATCCAAGATTAGACCTGTGTCAAAAAAATATTAGTTGGTTGACCTTATTAGATTGTGAGAAAAGGAGCTTAAGTTAATTTTAAATTAGATAAACTTAAAATACTGTACTATACTGTACTAAAAGCAATTCTGATTAAAATGACAAAACTTGGACGAATTAGTAAGTTTATATATATTTCAATAAGTACTGCATAATTTTGTAGATACTGAGACTATTATTTGTAGATACTTAGAACTGTAATAAGTTATTTAATAAAGAGCTGCTGAATAAGTCAATTATCAACTTACGAATATGCACAGCAAATCTATCTAATAAAATATTCATAGCATAAGTTATTCTCCGTAATAGTTTCAAAACTCTTCGTTTTTCTTAGAATTAATGCGGTCTATAGTTTTTGTCTCCGAATATTACTGTTATAGGTACAGCACATATTCACATGTTATTTCGTAAACGTTTTTAGATATCTGTAACATTCAACTATGGATGAATGAGCCATATAGTTATAAGGGCATATACGAATAGCAACAGAAGACAACTTTGCCAATACGGAACGCAGGCAGTTGGTTTGCTTGTTTTGATGGCTCGCATGTTTCGGAAGCTAGCGAGTGCCTGAATGGGCGGCGCCCCCGCACCACGCCCATCCTCGTAAAGTAAAGCCGCCTTGATATTTGGTAAAGATAAACTGAAAACACGGGTACCAGCCTGTTGAAAACCTTTTCCTTTATATTGTACCTGTATAGACTGTATATTTACGGAGCTTTAACTTGAATATGAGGGTAAACTGACACAAGGTTGGCTTACCTATTTATAATTCTGAAAGTATATTTATTGTTTATTTGAGGTATGTATTTTAAATAATTCTAGAGCTTCATTCCAGTTATAGCCTCCTGCTTTAATTTCAATGCATAATTTTTAATCACAGCACAGGTTAGTTCTTATAATTGCGTCATTTGTATCAGATTTTCTCTCCTGAACAAAAATGTTGATAAATGAAATGAAGTCGAGTCAGTAGATACCTATAGGTTTAATTACACCTGCAGTCCAAACATTCAATACCAGTGTTATAGCACGTTATATGTCGAGGTAATAACTCTACATTTACCTATACAGCCCAGACCCGGACGACCGTGAAACGCAAAATGGAGTGGCTCCAATCCTTCTCGCACGTCAAAAAACCATAAAACGAGACGTATATATTATACTAGCTTTTTGCCCGCGGCTTCGCACGCGTAGATTTTGGACTTCTATGAAAAAAATGTTTTCATCCGACTTCAAAAAAGAAGGAGGTTACCATTTCGATTGTATGTAGTTATACGAGTATATTATGCATATTACACGGTTTCCTGCAAATAATGAATCCTAGTTTGTTTTTTTTTCTTGGGAGATTCAAAAGTGGCCGAAATAAGTATAATATTTGTCATTTTTTTTTTTTGGGTTTCGCCTTGACTTGTTGACAATATCATTTAACCGAATGTTGTTTCAAAGACAACGGTTCAAGTATTTTCATTTCATCGACAAATCATTCTGTCGAAGAATAGTTTTTAGTAAATTTAAATCAGGGAATTTTGAATGGTGCTTGAGGTTTTCCTTTACGGGTTCTTATTTTAGTTTGGTTTAAATTTAGTAATATTTATTCCGCAGTTCTAAACTAATCCTGAACCTACTTTGATAGCTGTTCGCTTATGTGTGGCGTCACAGTTGTAACCTAACTTAAACATATTTTAATAGCCGTTCGTTTCTATGTGGGGTCGCACTGGTCGCAGTTCTAACCAAACCTTAACCTACTTTGATAGCCGTTTGCTTATGTGTGGGGTCGCAGTTCTAACATAACCTAAACCTACTTTGATAGTTGTTCGCTTATGTGTGGGGTCGCAGTTCTAACCTAAACTAAACCTACTTTGATAGTTGTTCGCTTATGTGTGGGGTCGCAGTTCTAACCTAAACTAAACCTACTTTGATAGCCGTTTGCTTTTGTGTGGGGTCGCAGTTCTAACCTAACCTACTTTGATAGCCGTTTTCTTTTGTGTGGGGTCGCAGTTCTAACCTAAACTAAACCTGCTTTGATAGCCGTTCGTTTCTGTGTGGGGTCGCACTGGTCGCAGTTCTTACTTAAACTAAACCTACTTTGATAGCCGTTTGCTTATCTGTAGGGTCACAGTTCTAACCTAACCTAAACCTATTTGAATAACCGTTCATTTCTGCGTGGAATCGCAATGGTCGTAGTTTTAACCTAACTTTAAACTACTTTGATAGCCGTTTGCTTATGTGTGGGGTCGCAGTTCTAACCTAATCTAAACCTACTTTAATAGCCGTTAGTTTCTGTGTGGGGTTGGAGTTCAAACCTAACATAAACCTACTTTCAAAGCCGTTCGCTGCTGTGTGGGGTTACTACTCAAACGTAACCTGAACCTCCTTTGATAGTCGTTCGTTTCTGTGTGGAGTCGCATTTCTAATCTAACCCTAAACCTACTTTGATAGCCGTTCGTTTCTGTGTGGGGTCGCAGTTCTAACCTTTCCTAAACATAAGTAGAATCTTACCTTAATATTACATTCTGTTTGAAGTCTGTTTCATTGAACAGCATATTAGTATGACATAATTAAATACTTAATTGCAAATAAACTACACGAATTAGAAAGCTGAATTTACAGTGAGGCGGCCCGCGTACCCGCGCTGCTTATACATATACTGTCCGCGAGCTGTCAAACAAACATTTGAAATTCGTTCGCTTCGTTCGATTCGAATCATATGTCGCCATGCAATATTGTAGATATTTTTAACGAACAAACAAATAAATATGGTTTTGTCTAGACTTAAAAAATAAAACCTCACAATAACCTTTTATGTAACAAACTGCATTACTTACCAAAATTTAATATTAAAAGTATCTACGTATTCATCGTACCTATGTTACTCGTATATAACATGGTATGTAGATAAGTACCTACATCTTCATTGGCAAGAACACTTCTATGAAGTTTTGAATTAAATAGCCCAACGAATCTGGTTCCTTCATACAAACTTTAACCTTCCATTTAACCCCCATAGGGAATGTATTTTCAAAAAACCTGAAACACGTGTTTACTTATTTATTGTTAAAAACATTCATGTGAAGTTTCGAATAAAATAGCCCAACTAATCTTATTTCCCCATACAAACTTTAACCCTCCATTTAACCCCCATAGGGAATGAATTTTCAAAAAACCTGAAATACGTGTTTACTTATTTATTGTTAAAACATTCATGTGAAGTTTCGAATAAAATAGCCCAACCAATCTTATTTCCCCATACAAACTTTAACCCTCCATTTAACCCCTTTAAGGGATGAATTTTCAAAAAACCTAAAACATGTGTTTACTTATTTATTATTAAAAACATTCCTGTGAAGTTTCGAATAAAATAACCCAACTAATCTTATTTCCGCATACAAACTTTAACCCTCCATTTAACCCCCATAGGGAATGAATTTTCAAAAAACCTGAAATACGTGTTTACTTATTTATTGTTAAAAACATTCATGTGAAGTTTGAATAAAATAGCCCAACTAATCTTATTTCCCCATACAAACTTTCACCCTCCATTTAACCCCTTTAAGGGATGAATTTTCAAAAAACCTGAAACATGTGTTTACTTATTTATTATTAAAAACATTCCTGTGAAGTTTCGAATAAAATAACCCAACTAATCTTATTTCCGCATACAAACTTTAACCCTCCATTTAACCCCCCATAGGGAATGAATTTTCAAAAAACCTGAAATACGTGTTTACTTATTTATTGTTAAAAACATTCATGTGAAGTTTCGAATAAAATAGCCCAACTAATCTTATTTCCCCATACAAACTTTAACCCTCCATTTAACCCCTTTAAAGGATGAATTTTCAAAAAACCTGAAACATGTGTTTACTTATTTATTATTAAAAACATTCCTGTGAAGTTTCGTATAAAATAGCCCAACTAATCTTATTTCCCCATACAAACTTTAACCCCCCATTTAACCCCTTTACGGGATGAATTTTCAAAAATCCGTTCTTAGTGCGCCTCTAAACATTATAAAGAATGTACATGCCAAGTTTGAACTCTCTAGGACCAGCGGTTTGGGCTGTGCGTTGATTTAAGTCAGTCAGTCAGTCAGTCAGGACATTGCCGTTTATATATATATAATAATATAGATATAGATAAGAAATACATCGCAGTAGCTATATGCACTGTAGACAGTCATGAAAGAGGGGGGGGGGGCAGACCACGGCGCGTGTTTACGCACGATTGGGCCAATTGATGGCGAAGCGTAGACACTCCATACTGTTGGTGGTTGGAGGACAATCCGGCGAAAATGTTTTAATCACACTACCTACGTTAGTGTCAAAATGCTGTGCTTGCGACTTGCGACTAAAATGCGTCTCTTTCCGTTGTCCATAATTTCAATAAGAAATCTGAAACTGTTTTGTTAATGACGAATTGTACAAATAAAGGCTTAAATAATAACAAAAGAATACAGAATTGACAATTGATTAGGTAATGCTTTATCAATTGGACTTAAATTTAGATGTATATACACTCCACTTTCAGAAATACAATTTTCACAACTCACATTACCTTCCTACATATCATTAGCCTATCTCAGTATTCTCAGTCCACTGTTGGACGTAGTCCTCTCCTATTAACTATGGACGCATTAGGAAGTCAATATCCATAATCATCACGCTGGGCAAGCGGATTGGCGATCGCAGTTAATGTTGCCGCTATGATGATGCTGTTGCCTATGATAAATCTTCGGTAAATGTGACACTTCAAGCCCCCACTGCAATTAATGAAACCCATTTTTAAAACCGTAAAACTACCAAACTATAGTCCAAAAGCTCCCAACAATGGTCCAAAACTAAGTAAAATATCTTCGATTTAGTGTCATTATTATATTATTAACGCAGTTGTTACAAAAAGTCTCCTCATTAATGATTATAAAACTTAGATAAAACCAAAATAAAAGATTTCCATTGATGCTTGATTACAAGTTGAACTTGTGGACCATAGTTGTAGTAGTGGACTATAGTTGTATGGTTTTACGGAACCGAAAATCTCAGAACTTACTTCATAGTCACCCTAGCCGTACGTCAGCCCCCGGCGACGGCTATGTTGCGTGGCAGCGCGCAAATATTTGACAACCGCTAGTGCTGCGCTCGGCACAACTCTGACAATGTCTGCAGTAGCTGTGCCATGAGCTGCCGCTACGTTATTAACGCGCGTTTACTTTCTATTCGGCTGGGTCGCACCAATACGCGAGTACGAGCGGGATGGATAGAAAGTAAGTCCGGGTTAACGACACGGTGGCAACTCATGGTAAATGTACACTGGCCCGTTCTTCCCGTCGCTTACTGAAGCCGTAACCTAACGCATGCTAGGATAACTATGACCTTAGGTTACATGATTTTTTTACAAATCTTGAGATCAAACTAAATATAGGTATATTTGTTCGAGGCCGTACGATGAACAACGGGAACCACAGAGAACCCTGGTTAGTCTGTGACGGGAACAAATAGCAAGAAACTGATGTCTTTATAAGGGATTTCACACTGCTTCTGTATATGTACATTTATATTTGCAATACATAGTTTTTAATAGATTATAATATACTGAATAGATTAGTTTTCGATTACCTATGATTAATTGAATGTGTCTATCATTCCATTCCATACCATATCCTGTACCGTACAAAACAGTCAAACAATCTCGAGCATTTTTCCTACACTTCCAAAACTCAAAGTTACTAACGACCTCTAAAAACGGAACTACAAACAAATTCGGCGACAAAATCACGCGCACACCGCGAGCACTACGAACAGAGCGAACAAAAACCGTTAAAAAGCGAGGGACCTCGTTACTGTTTCGTAAATACCAAGTAAATAAATAAATACGACTGCCGCGCGTGCTTCGCCCAGATTTGAGCAATTACCTTACAGAGACAAGTTCCACAGTAGGTTAGAATAGGTGATAGACGGCAAAAGGGAACCCCGATGTCCCTATTAAGCTGATAAATCCAACACTAACGGTTCTATGAAATTATATGTATTAATCTCATTTGGTAGTTGTTTAAGGTGATTTTTATATTATATACAAATTGTGGAGAACCAAGACACTCCGGTTGAATGTCAGACATCAGCGCCACTGAATTACCGTATGTTTATAAAAAAAAACATCTCAAATGAATCAAATTTACTCTCTTATTTATTCCAGAAACTAACAATAACAATGAAAAATGTACCCAAAATGCGATGTAAGTAGATTTAAGGTACCTACCAACCACACTTGACAGACCAATCGACATTATCCAGCTGATTACTATAAAATTTGCCATACTATTTTTTTATGAATTATTGCATGGTGGGTACCCTTGGGCGTCCTTAGGCGTTTACTACGTATGTAAGTACCTAATAATATATGTGCGTGCGTGTTTAGTTTTCTAAAACCACCCTGCGTACTAAGGTCTTACCAATACTTACCTATATCCTAGCGAAATATTTAACCTAACCTAAAACTATTACTATGTAAGTACTATTACTGTTTATACGCATTACTCCAAAAACAAGTAATGTATGTTTTAAAATGCGTAGATACCTACCGTCCAATCCAACCAAACTCCTCAGCCACAGCCTTACACTTCTGGATTATAATAAGGAGACGTGTATTTCATAATAGTATATGACGATACAATTTTACGATACGATTACAAGTATGAAAAACATGAAGTCTGAAACGACTGGCGATAAATTAAAATACCAAAGGGAGTGTTTTAAATCGCCACGAGTTACGAATTTCCTTTTCGTCCGTGTCCCATACGACGTTCTTCAGTACAGATGGCCTTCCGAAGTTTTCGACCTGAAATTGTACCCGCTTCTCGCACTAGCGCATAAAAAACAGCGCCAACTGTAGGTACTGAAAAGTGTGTACAGTACAGGGTTCTAGTTCGTAACAATCTGCTCAAGACATGCCTACTGTCGCTTGTCAACTTGATAAGGATAACCGTTCAGCCTGTTCACTACGTTTCGCTTACCAGCTCGGGTTTGCTACGAGTTGTAGATACCTACTTAGTGTATGTTGGTCGCGTTGTCAAAATGTTCTTACTATCCATGTATTTGATAAGTAATATTTTCTTCTGTTTCAATTCATAATACATTTATTTTACTTAGTTCATTTTTACGAGATTTTTTTATAAGAGAGGCGTGTCGGTTTTAGATACTTAGTCGTGACAGGCGTCTCGATTTGTTAGGTTATCAAATCTTAGTATATATGTTATAATATTATAATTTATCATTTTTATCGATAATAAGATTAATAAGATTTCACAACGCTCGCTTCGAATATACATACGTAATTATGTACCTATAAATTAATTTTTTGTCGTGTGGGATACCCTATTATTTGGACTACTTACTCTCTCACTATTTTACTTCAAACAAACCATGAACCAATACAATTCTGTCCTTTTCTTGGTCGGCTTCATCACAAGTTAAACTTCTCAACTCCAACTTCTCTTACTCTTACTAGTTTATTTTTTAAATTGAATTATCTAGTCGGACTAGCGAGCTATTTAGAAAAATGCACGAAAACGTACTTTTCCTAACTAGTGCGGAAAAGTAAACTTTGCGCACGGTTCGCGTGCGTAAATTTCTTTTTTTAAGGCACTTATTGTTATGAAAAAAGTCATTCGATACACATGTAAAAACTTCTTTTTAACTCTGGTGATTGTCGCCCTCGTTTCACTCGGGCTCCAACTTTCACCCTCGTCGAATGACAATTTTTTTTCACTTGTATCGAAATTTACTATTACCTATTCATGAGTAATAATTCTAATGTATTTTCTTTGGATGGATAAATACTCTAGTAACTAAATACGAACATTGTTTATAAGAGCGAAGCCGTATTAGGCATGAGATGGGGTCAACAAGGGACAAGGGACAAACAAGATGATGCCGAGTACAATCAGTCGCGAATAGAGAAGCTTAATTTAGAATCGTTGACATCACAATATACAGTGTGAAATTTAATATGGACGCTTATTCAAACCAGAAAATAGTAGGATGCTTTCACTCAAAAGCTGTATTTTACGTGTAATTTTTCATAGCGTGCAAAATGGCGTTTTTTAATATTCTTTAACGTATTCACAATATTTATAAAATCTAATCCGGGAATTTCAACTTATTTTTGGACTTTAGTGGGTTCAATTCAATACAAAATCTGGAACAGTGTTGTCCCTGTCGCTCCCTCGAGTCCCTGGACACGTTGCTTCCAGAAATCCCTAACACTATTTTACGTATGCATTAGGTATAAAAAACTGAAATCTAGTCGATACTACTTCAATACACTCATTATTTTATTTTTAAAGTAGTGTTTTAAAACTAAATGATTAATAAGACATCAGTCCGTCAACCGTCACACCATGCCCGCAGTGCGCGTACGCACTTTATCCAAATGCCCTCCCCTCGACTCCTGCGCGCGCGC
This sequence comes from Thaumatotibia leucotreta, assembly GCA_025490895.1. NCBI lineage: Eukaryota > Metazoa > Arthropoda > Insecta > Lepidoptera > Tortricidae > Thaumatotibia > Thaumatotibia leucotreta. The sequence goes on along the minus strand of JALPQI010023777.1, from coordinate 6,224 downwards.
CGCAGGGCCTCTCGACACGTTGCACATCCATAATGAACCAAATATTTGCCTAAACCCATTCGTACTGATTGCAGGTTAATAGAGGGCCGGCATAGGAGGGGAGCTTAACGCTTCGACAAGTTCATTATGATGCAATCGTTTGAATTTTGAAAATATAATAGTTTGCTTGTTTATCGCATTAGTCACAGGGCTACTAAAATATTTTGTGCTCGTTGACTTAGTGAATTTTTGTATACTTCTAAAATAGACTACTATGAGTAGCTCGTCGAGCATTTTCTTTAGTGAAATGAAGAAAATCAGCCGGAAAATGTAAGAATACTTACTCACACGTGCCCAAAATATACTTAATAGCAATGAGGAAGACATTACCATGATCGTGATACACCGGAAAATTGGTTCTTAAAACTGCTGAATTTGATTTTAAATTACTAAGTATTCGTAACCACTAATCAAGTCTTAACCCTTCGTATGTCTAAGCACTGATCAGTGACGAGGAAACTATTAGTAAAAAATATCCGCGACACACGAGGGTTTAAAACAAGCAAAAACGCCAAACGTATGTACGAGTATCTCCTACATACCTACGCATAAAATAGTGGTCAATAAACGTTAAAGTTTACTGTTACACTTACTACACAAGCGAATTATTGTATCCCTGTAACATATAAAGGGTATGCCGACATCTGGAGAACTGCAGCGATCAATTATCACCATTGTCACAAACCGACAATTCGTAACCGTGTCGTCGCACCATATTGAGACATTCGTTACTGTATAAAAGACCCACGCACCTATAAAACACCTACGCGTCATTATGAACTTTACGTTCGAAACTTAAAGTCCATTTTTTTCTCTGGCGACATCGTTGACAGGTGCGTTCGGAAACCAGCCTCCCACTGCTTGGCAACAATACGTCACAAAACGAGCGGCCCATTCAACCTCACGTGTCATGAACGACTTAATTAAATCTACGGAGATGTAGGCAGATGATTCGTCATTGTATACCTCAGGGGACTTGTTTGGTAACATGTATATATACCCTGGGAAAGTAGGAGGCTAACCTTCTCACGTGTGGGGAGAAAGTCGCAATTCTTAATATTTCTTCCTTGAAATCACATAAAATATATATATATAGACCAGACACTTATTTTGAAAAGTGCAGAAAATTGAGAATGGTATCGAATTTTAATTTAACTCAATTGAAAATATAGAATTCTGAACGTACCTACCTTCGATAGCGTGCAATGACATTTCAATATAGAGCTTATCATGAACCTATTGGGACCAGCCAGGCAGCCATCGGAGGTTAAACAGTATAAATATGAAGTCATTGTAGCATTTTGTAACAATCCCGAATAAAACCCTGACAAATGCACCATGTAGTAGGTATTTTCGTCAATTTGTTAATTTTGCCCATTGGAGTAACTGATTGAATTGTAATTTTGTACTAAATGGACTATCACGAGTCTCATCTCCTCTGTACCTGTTTTAATTTCATTAGTAAACTGAGTTGTTATGTTGTAGTAGCAGGTCTAATAACTGACTGCTGCATAATGAGAGGTTATGTTACTCGTTTTATGAAACGAATCAAAGGTGAGAATAGTGGTAGAAAGAGAAGTTTACTTAATTCAGAAAAACAACAATAATAATAATAGTGTCATACTCGTAAAATATTATATGAATGGAGAATAGCATATGGCATACCTAATCACTGCTGTAATGGAAAACACCATCATTTATAAAGTATTTATGTTTAGAATTATGACATTATAGAGCTATAATTTCTGGCCTTGAAATTAACTAGGAGGCCTTAAATTAGCTAACTTGGATACAGTCATTTTTGTTGTTACTGCGATGTTAGTATTCACTATACAAGTTCTCCCGAACAAGGGGTACGGTAAAATACATTTTCCAAGCTCTTTTATTAAATTCCCCCCCTACACGATTTCACGTTCTGCAGAAGTGGCCAATATTTCTGGTGTATCTCCAAGTTTTTTAAATATACCATTGCCATAATTTAGAAACCTGATAAAAAATATTAGGAAAAGATAGTTTGTCAGAGGTTTTGCTGTACTGAGTACCTACCGAAAATGTAGTAGTGATGCAAAAGTACTACAGTAAGCTAAATTAAGACCTCCTGGTTAATGTTTCAAGCCAGAAATTATAAGTACCTAACTATATCGATCCGATTTAATTGTCTGAAATTTACAATGTTTTATCAGTACATCCCTTAGGTACCTAGATGCGCATTTGTCGCTGGTGAAATTAATCTCAAATAAAGTCACGTCGTGACATTTTTTTGCTGTACCAACACAACACACCGGCCTACATTCCGCACGCTTTCTCTAATCCTCTTTCTCAAATAGCCTTTTCGCAAATCCGTCACAATCGGACAATCAAAGGGCGAAACTAACAAAACGGAGCTATCGTTAGTGTACTTGGAATACAATTCGGACCCCCCGCTGGCAAAGCCGATCGAGTTGGCGGGAAAGAAACACGTTAGAAAAACACACAGGACACGAGGCAAACGACAGATGGCCCTGAAAAAATGCCGTCGAATGATCAAAAGCTTTACTTGTATTATACTGCCCGTTAACAATATTTATTATGCGGTAAACTAGCACGCCAATGAAGTCTTCTAGTAAAACACCCAACAACAAATTTTCAACTCATGTTATACACGGTGGGAACGAAGAAGGTAGACTGAGTTTAAACACGAATTAGTAACGTCATAAGGAGTCCTACACATACAATTACGCATATTCTCGTATATTATATACGATAAGATACGAGTCTTACTGACAGATAGACGGACGAACGGACAAAAACTAACCTACAGACATAATCTCATTATTGTATTAATTATTAATGGAGAAATTACTATGTAGGTAATTCTCGATATAATATTTATAAAATGGTATTTAAAGAGAATTTTAATTTATAACCCCTTTGAACAAAATAAGTTAGTTGATAATCTATAAAAAGAGTTCAATATTCCCCTTATTCACAAACGTCTAGGAGACGACGTTTAAGAGACGTTTATGAAAAAGATAATACTAATCAAACGTGACACTGGTACTTGTAGCCCACCTAACGAAGACCAAAAGCTGCCTCTCGGGGGAAATAACTCGTGTATAAGCGAATTTTGGTATAGTTGTAGGGAATGGTGTTTTAAACCACATACTAAAAGTACTGGTGGTTAGGGGTGGAGCTAACGGGGGGAGGGGGGTGTAAAGGCCCTTATTTTTAATTTTTCGTAAATAACTCGTAAACCGTGGCTTATAGCAAAAAACGTTCTAGTACATAAGTAATCTACATAAAATTCTCTACAAAAAAAGTATACGCATGTTTCCTCTGGGATCAATATGTCATGAGATAAGAAAGCGAGAAGATGGACACAATAGAAATAAACACATTTGTTTAAGTAGGTATGGCACATACAGAATGCTCGCGAGCATTCCAAAAGATTTTAATGCTCAATTCCTGACCATATTTAGAGTCTTTAATGTTATATAAAATTTCCTGGATTCGGCTTGGTTTCAGAGATAATCAACCTTTTTTTCGAGATAAGTTTTTCGACGTAACTCATCATAAAACTTCTTTTTGATTACAATGCTACCACAATGTGTTTTAATATTATCACACCTTTTGCCTGGCAATCAAAAAATGGGAATAAACTTGACGAAATAACCAGTCCCTAAAAAAAATATTAAAATAAATAATTTTAACAAATTGTTGTTATGATAAAAAGTACTGGAAATGTTTAAAAGTATGCAAAAAGTCTAAAAAAAAAGAGAAAAAAATTTTTTTTTTTGGTGGTTTTTGACATTAGACATAATAATTTTGGTTTGTTTTGATGTCTAGAATGCATAGTAAAAATCTTTTGACGATGATTATGAGAATATTTTAGGTTTAGAATATAATTAGGAATTTTATTTTTACAAATAAGCATACAAGGCGCGCCCGGGCGCGAGCATTCCAAAAGATTTTAAGTATGCATTCCAGATATCAAAATAAACAAAAAATATTATGAGACCTAATGTCAAATACAGCCAAAAAAAAATTTTTTTTTCTCTTTTATTTTAGACTTTTTGAATACTTTTTGACATTTCCAGTACTTTTTATCGTAACAACAATTTGTAAAAACTATTTATTTTAATATTTTTTTTAGGGACTGGTTATTTCGTCAAGTTTATTCCCATTTTCTGATTACCAGGGAAAAGGTATGGTAATATTAAAACACATTGTGGTAGCATTGTAATCAAAAAGAAGTTTTATGACGAGTAACGTCGAAAAACTTATTTCGAAAAAAAGGTTGATTATCTCTGAAACCAAGCCGAATCCAGGAAATTTTATATAACATTAAAGACTCTAAATATGGTCAAGAATTGAGCATTAAAATCTTTTGGAATGCTCGCGAGCATTCTGTATGTGCTATACCTACTTAAACAAATGTGTTTATTTCTTTAGTGTCCATCTTCTTGCTTTCTTATCTCATGACACATTGATCCCAGAGGAAACATGCGTATGTCTTTTTTGTAGAGAATTTTATGTAGATTAATTATGTACTAGAACGTTTTTTGCTATAAGCCACGGTTTACGAGTTATTTACGAAAAATTAAAAATAAGGACCTTTACACCCCTCTCCCCCCGTTAGCTCCACCCCTAACCACCAGTACTTTTAGTATGTGGTTTATAACACCATTCACTACAACTATGCCAAAATTCGCTTATACACGAGTTTTTTCCTCTGAGTTTCCTTCGTTTGGTGTACTATTGTTTATTCATAATAATTAATACATATTATAATCGTAGACGCTTGATTCTTTTGGCTCTTAAAGATTATTGAATTACGTCAAATATTACTGCATAATTCCGGTGAAATTTTTTTAAAAACAAATATAGATGTTGCACCTTTTATATGTCGTTACACCATTAGTCAGGTCACATAAATAAACTCCCGAGGAAATTTTAATATGGGATTCGTTAGCTTGTTACACAGATATATATCTACGGAACCCTTCACTAGATGTGACGTCAATTTTTGGTCACTGCTAAAATAAACATAAACTGTTTGAATGGTGTCCTATAGTACCTACAAATATATTTCAAATAAGGCGTGATTCTCCTAAATCTTTCATCACGTCAAGTCCTTTGTAGAGTATTATAATGTTATTGTTAATGTTTGTACCATTATTTGTAACTTTACTTTTGATAGTTACCACAAAAAAAATGGAGAGCATGCTCAAGCATCATCTGCTGCTTGCCATAGAAATATAATTCAATTAACAATACTATTAGCATAGTATATAGTAAATAGCTTTCAAATATGTTGTAAGCTATATCTAAATGTACCTTTATCTTTCTGTAACAACTACATAAAGTAGTACATAAAATTTTGAACATTACAATATAAAAGAAGCCCAGGTGGGTCGGAAAACAAAAAAGCACTTTTCAATTTATATAACACTTCTGCGGAGTGAGCGATTGGGTGAATTAATTTGTTGATTACAAAATGTACGGCTTCGACAACAATGGGGCTACCCAATGGAATTCTACTAACCCCACACTCTTAACAATAAAAAGAACTAACATTAACACAGTTGCTCAATTGAGCGTTCACAAGTTTCCTATTGTCTATAGCTGAAAATATTTTTCATTGTTTAGAAAATCTTTTTAAATTTTCGGAAGCGCTCTCGAGGCACTTGTGGGGAACAATGGAGGCATGAAAGGAGTTTCGAACCGGAAGATCCGGTGGGGGGAAGTTCTTGAGCGGCTCGAGTGGCAATCCAGCATGGCGACAATATTAATCAATATTTCAACAACATTAGCCGAGCGCTACTCAAGACGGCTACTTAGATTTTGCTTACTTTGCCAGTTTCCTTCATTTCTCATTTGGCTGAATTCCAAGACATTTACTCTGCTTATACTCAATTAACAGGTATATTTTTAATAAGATGATAATTTGTCCATTGTTTGTTTATTTGTCAACCTCTGTAGCCTAGTTGGTAGTGACCCTGCCTACGAAGCTGGAGGTTCCGGGTTCGAATCCCGGCGAGGGCATTCTTTGTGTATTTATTGATCACAAATGTTTGTTCCTTGGTCATGGATGTCTATGTATTTAAGTATCTATATATATGTATCTATCTATTATATATATCGTCGCCTGGTACCCACATCACAAGCCTTAATTGAGCTTACCGTGGGACTAGGTTGATTTGTGT
>JALPQI010023776.1:0-20980 GCA_025490895.1 Thaumatotibia leucotreta | reverse complement strand
CATTTTGTGATTTGTTAAAGTATAGGTAGTAAAATTAACAATGTCACGTAATAATTTAACAGAAATTCCTACTCACAAAGCTGTCGGTGGAGACTCAGTCAGGTATTAATTAGTTCTCACAGTTTTTCTTGCATTAATAGATTTTAACTAATGTGAGCACTTTGAGATATTACAAATTACGATATTTTTATAACACTTTTAGGTGTAGTGTGCAATGTATCTCACAATTACTTATTCAATATGGTGCAAAATATTTGTAATTCCATAATTAATAAGTCTGTTTCGTAATTCTATATTTTATGTAGCACTAAAATGTTCAAAGTGATGTTTATTATTAATTAAAAATGTATATGAGTTTAACCTTCAATCCATTTTTTTGTGATATAATTCATGTAGGTAGCTTTTTATAAAAAAATAAGTAAACAAATTTTCTATTAACGCAAAATCTAAGTCTTGAGATCGTGGTTGTTTTATAAAATAATGGTTTCTTGAACATGTAGTGTCCTAATATAGAGCATGTCACATTTATATTCCTGAAAACAAAATAAGGTAATCTTTTTATAATATTTTTTTCTAATCAAGAGCTTATTAAAAACAAAAATCACGATCGTTTTCATTGTGTGTTACGCAAGTGAATCACACAGATTACGAGTATTAGTACATTAGTTATGCATCAAGGGAGGTAAGTACGGAATTACTAACGAAAGTGTTAGAAGCTCGACGCCGGTAGGCGGAGGGCTTTTATGACTCGAGTTAGTATTCCGCTTACCGACCGTGATGCATACAATGTTTTTCATCACACTTGCCGACAAAAAAATAAGTTTTAACGCATAATATTATTAAATGACGTACTGACATTTTCTATTACACCCTAAGGGATTTCACTTTTCTATTACTCCCGTTACGCACGCAAGCAATGGCGCGCTTAGACAGCAAGTGTGATGAAAAATAATAGGTCACTTCGTAACACATAAATGTGACGTTATGTTTTCATTAAAAAAAAACCCTTAGCTATGTGCTTTTTGCAATACTAATATAGGATTAGCCTTGGTTTTCAAGTGCAAACTACGAACAAATAAAACATGGAAGCCGCACGCCATATTAAATTGCCTCTCAAAATCGGTCCTGATTTTTAGTTGACAAGTGTAAGCTCCTCTTCAATGCATCACGGTAATGAATTTCGATATCAACCTATAAAAACTTAAGCTGCCATTTAAATAATTGTGATTGGTCCATCAAAGTTTTGATTGGCTATATTCTATAAACATTTGTCAAAAATGTTGCGCCGAAATATGCGCGGTGTTAAGAAAAGCGCCATGTCCTGCCCATCTTAGCACAATTGAACAATTGGTTTTGGGGGCATTTTTGAGCTGCCGTTAGACGTCCATGTTATATATGGTAGCAGAGTGCAAAGTAAAAAAAGCCTTGTAACAATCAGTCTAATGCATAGACGGCATAGCTGTCAAACATTGACATACCTATAATATTGTAGTAAAGATTTATCACTTAACTTTACACGGTTTATTTAAGAATCTGCATTTAATTCTTCGAATTCATGAACAGTTCTCTGATGGTTATGTATGTAATATAAATTTCAATGTAACATTTTTATATTTTCAGAAATAGCAGAGTTAACGCACAAATTTTCATCCGTGACTCTATATCGGAATCAGACTGTTCGGTATGCGGCACGTATGCACGCTATCATCGCCTGCCAGATGGAATTTCAACTCTACCCCATGGACATACAGTCTTGTCCAATTTACATTGAAAGTTGTGAGTAAATAGGATTAACTACTGGTAATGCTAACCTGCACATGACAATGTCGTAATTTGTTCGACAAATAAAATTGTCATGACGCCAATGTTTTCTGCATGAGGACAATATTGCCGATATTCTAAACCTTGACGAGTTGATTAAAATGATGACAGATGACCAACATTTCTCATACAGCATACGACATCCCTTATCTTGCTCACTCCACGCCGTTTTAGCGCAGGCCATTTTTAGCATAATTGCTCAATTAATTGGGTGTTATTAGACTTTTATTCATATTTATCGGCATCCGTAGCCTAGTTGGTAGTTATCCTGCCTACGAAGCTGGAGGTTCCGGGTTCGAATCCCGGCGAGGGCTTTATTTGTGTATTTATTTATCACAAATATTTGTTCCTTGGTCATGGCTGTATATGTATTTAAGTATCTATTATGTATATCGTCGCCTTTTTTTTTTTTTTGTTTAGGGGGGGGAGAAATGCTTTACGCATACCGCCCGGGTGCGGGAGGGGACCCGAGCGATTATGTGGGACTCCCGTTTGGCTAATGAGGTCTACGGTATACCCACTAAAAAACCCCCCCATATGCCACCTCGTCGCCTTTTTGGCGGGGTTACGAGAACGCTCTCGCTTACATTCGCAACCCCCGGCATTTGCCGGCAGCGCCTTCGTGGGTGTCCGAAGACCCTCCACGCTGGGCGCGCCAGATGGTTGGGCGCGCCTCCCTCCTCGGTCTCCATGATGCATTGTGGCGGACCCATATATATCGTCGCCTGGTAACCACATCACAAGCCTTAATTGAGCTTACCGTGGGACTAGGTTGATTTGCGTAAGAAGTCCCAAGATATTTATTTATTTTTTATTTATTTGGTGGTCGGAGGCACCTCCTAGCTATGGGAGTTTTTCAAGATCAAGTGCTGGCAAGTTGCATAACCTGCACAGCTAGAAGGATGTAATACAACTTCTTGCCTGTCTGTCTGTCTGCAACCATGGGCGTAGCATCACTCCTGGAGCGTCAGGATAATTCATAATTGAATACGCAATTAAGTCCCATTGCTTGTTAAGCATGAGTGAAAATCGTGAAAGTTAAATCAATGTATTATTAGACTTTGCTTGCAGGTATCTTTGTTTTACAGTTTCGTACAGTAACCAAAAAGTGAGATTCCGTTGGAGTGAGGCTGGAGTCACCATCAACCCGGAGCTGAAGCTGCTGCAGTATCACATTGGGGAGCCTCTTAGGCTCGAAGAAACCAATGGCTATATGATCGATAAGGACGGTAAGTTAGCGGAGCAATACTAAAATAATAACTAATTGATAGCATAGACTTGAATCCCTGTAGATGGAATAGCCACGAAATACGTGTACCTATATAATTTGTTAGGAAAATAAAGGAACGTGAGATGCAAGGGCGCTATCAGACGCCTACACTTTCCACACAAACTAGAAATAAGTCATGATGAGCGCAGTGGAAATTAAGTCAGTTTTAATTGAATGCATTAATAATTTAGGTATGCATTTACGCAGCTAGCACCCCACGCAGCTTGTGGCGGCATTGGTATGCATATTAATCATGCCGACGAAGTGGTAGAATAAAATACAGAAATTTTACATCCTACACGTAAAGTGGGGATGGTTTTTCACTATGGGGTATCGTTTTAAAGGTATTTTAAAATAATAAAGGTCTCAAAAGGAAGTTTTTTTTCTTTAAGTCAATATTTTCGGAAAAAACAACTCCAGAGTTTGAAAAAACCGGCCAAGTGCGAGTCGGACTCGCGCGCGAAGGGTTCCGTACCATTATCAATTTATTATTAAAAAAATACACCTCAACCTCAAAAACTATAGGAGATAATTTAATCAAACCAAAAATCGTTGATAGAATTTATTAATGTGCATAACATAGGTATATTTTTTTTAGAATTTTAAATCGCGTAGTTTAAAAAATAGAGGGGGGGGACACATTTTTCAGACTTTGAAAGCTGATATCTCGAAAACGATTTGCTTAAATAAAAATGAGATTTATAGACCTTCATAATACCCCACACCCTTACATACAACATTTTTTTTTCTATCCCTCAGTTACATGTATGGAGGGCCCCCTCCCCAATGGTTTTTTTTACAATTTAGTATCATACTCCTGTAGCGGTTCATACAACACATATGTGTTCTACCAAATTTCGTTACTGTAGCATTTATAGTTTCCGAGTAAATCGGCTGTGACAGACGGATAGACGGACAGACGGACATGACGAATCTACAAGGGTTCCGTTTTAGCCATTTTGGCTACGGAACCCTAAAAAAAAGTCCTTCCAATTTTTGATACGTGTGTCCAAAAAATAAGAATACAATATAATAGGTACTTATAAAGAAAATAATTCGTTCATAACTGGCTTAGCCATTTTTGAATAACTACGGAATCTTACTCTGAGCATGGCCTGACATACTCTTGGCTGTTTTTTTTATTAACAGTTTTAGTTAGTATTCATTTCGTCTTGCCAGTTTAATAAAACTGACAATAAATATTACCTATAGTTATTGTAGGTACAAGTCAAAGAAAATAAAGCCAATAACTAAGAATAACCAAGAATTCAAAGGCGTTTTCATTCGTTCAGACGTTTCATTTATTATGAAGTCAAACCTTTGAGTTCGAGTGTCGATACGTATTTAACTACAAGGGTTTTAATTAACATTGAATAACAAAAACCGGGCCGAGTGCGTATCGAGCCTCGCATTTTTATGGTTCCGTAGCTAGTTTTTATGTTATGTCAATTGTTTTGAGCAGTGTGGAATACAAAAATACGTACAATCGTTAAAAAATATAATAAAAGTAATCAAATACTCTATTTTGAATACCTGTTGACTTGTTTAAATTCCTTTATGATACTCTTTGTACACCTACATTACATGTCTATCACTCTAACTACCTATAAACTTTCGATAGCTATGAATGTTATGATAAAGTTCTATTCTAAATGATGTGCCTATGTACGGACAGACTTCAAAAACGGTGAATTTTCGATATTTTATCAACGGAACCTTATGAAGATAATTCAATTTCAACGCGCGTAATTCTCGTTCTACATTAATACGTACTCGTTGAAAATATATTTATTTCTTCCCTTCAAATAATAACTTTAAGGTTGATTTTCTAGCTTTCATTTGAAAATTTGTGTATTGATTTGATTTTCAGGTAACTACTCAAGACTGGTGGTATACTTTAGGTTTGAGCGACAAATAGGTCACCACTTGATCCAGACGTTTGCTCCGTCATCCCTCGTGGTCATGCTGTCGTGGTTCAGCTTCTGGCTGGACTTGGACGCCATTCCTGGCCGGGTGACCTTGCTGGTCACTTGCATGTTGACTCTCGTCACCATGTTCACTGGTCTACGAGCAGATATACCTCCTGTAGCCTATGTAAAGGTTCGAAGAAATGATAATTAATTAATTTATCTGACTACGGTTAGCTGCATTTGTGTAAAGAACAAATATTTTACCTATAGTTGGAAATTTTTAAGAATTAACTTATTGACAGTTATAGATTAAACCTTATGAATATGAGGGCGTTTTTCCGATAGTCTTAGCGTCATAATTATATATAAGCCTCATTTCTCAAGTGTCAAAAGTTAATCAACTATAACGTTGAATGGACTTTATCTACCCATCGTTTTGGGCTGCGGCTTCTTGATCGCTTCCCATCAACCTTGTCAGTAATTACAAGTTGCTTACTATTATGACCCTCTTACCTGGCTCTGTGACCGAAAAACTCCAGAATTATTCGCAGACAGTTGGTCGAAAGCCTGGTTTTAAATGTATTATCTCAATGTACTTATTATATTCTATACTAACGTCTGTTAAGAGCTTTTCCCGTATTAGATTTACACCCTGTAGGTATAGCGTAATGTAAGCAGCCCTCGTCCACGCCCTTACTTTTCCAAAATTACATCTTTTTCGCAAATTATCCCTCATTACTTTCACAAAGGACGTGTTATTTGTAGAAACTTATGAGGACTTTTACTAAAAAGGCAGGCCTGTGTGTGAACACGAAAGTTTCGGGATTATGATTGCTTAACATGACACATAAAAGCCGTTTCACACCAATTCGCGAGTATAAACGGTATGAGTAGTAAGTCGGTATTAAACTCACCGTGGCAGCTCAGTCAGTTTCTTATCGGTACTTCACGGGTCAGTAGTATAGGGTTAGAACCGGAAGTAGTTTTAATTTTTATGTGTAACTTAGACTTAAACCATTCAAAAGAGTTTGTTGCTATCCCAATTTGAATAAAGAATCATTTGACTGTGACTTTGACTCATGGTAGGGATATACTTACTAACTATTGGGATGTAACGTTTATTGTTGAAAAATCAAGATGATAATAGTACAGTAGCTGTTAAAATATAAATGTGATAAGATAAATGTCCTTCCTAAAAATGTTGCAATCACCTACTGTTTCACTATTCTAATTTGTTTCCGCTACCCAAAGGTTGTCTGGAAGAGATTGCTTTATAACGATAAGACCGCCTGTTGTGTACCTCTATGTATAATCGTCTGTTTCAACCATGTTTTCATTTTTGTTAAGGTGTGCAATAAAGAGTATCATATCTATCTACCTATATCTATCTATCTATAAAATCAATGTGATAGAAACGCCACCTACTTCATTTTCTCTAGCCGCACCATAAGTTTTTTGCGTTTAGCCAACTCTTGGTAAGGCAATTGTAAAAAGCCATATTGTGAGTCGACAGCTGAGTTATGAGAGCCCAAAACGATTAGGGTCCGGTTTATCCATGTTTTCTCTATTACTGATACCTTTAAATTAAATACTGCTCAAGTCATTTTACTTCTAGGCCCTGGACTTATGGATGGCCGGTTGCATGATGTTCGTATTCGCAGCCCTGGGAGAGTTTGTCGTTGTAAAGGTTTTGGACAAACAATACCAGATGAACAAAAATAAAGCTCAAGAATCTATGCCACGAATTATTCCAGTGGTAAGTTTTATTATATCTTCCAAGTATTAACCATTCCTAGTTTGTTATTGTTAATGAAATCGGAAAACATCCTATGCCGTAATTGAAAAAAGAAAAACTATAATTAGTACAAGGGTTTTGTTTTCAATTTCGAATACTGAACCCTTAAAAATAACAAGGCTTCAAGTTAGCGATGCTAGGAACAGTGTTTTTGTTTCAAGATAGAATTTCCAATAAATACCGCTTTTAAGATTTTACTTACTAATTGCATCTCGTAGTTTCATTTAGATATTACTCAAACAATTGGTAGAGATAGTTACGCATAAACATTTTGTTATTTACGCTTCCCAACGGTGACTTTTGCTAGAGGAATATTTTAAATAATGCATAGTAGGTATGTGCCCTTGGAGGACATAATAAATAATAGTATAATGTTATATCTGTTTAAGTACCTACTATAAAAAGAAAATGAGTATGTGCCTATAAAATACATACATATATTTCATAAAAACATGATGTTAAAATAGTTAAATAATTAATTAGGTGGTATATAATGTAATATCGAAATATCTACTACTCAATGCAGGCAACTCATTATCATGCAGGCTTTTATTTAAACCGAAAATTCAGATGCAGATTTGTAGAAAGTTGAGCATTATTACATAAAAAATCTAATTTTAAACTAGTAAGCACTACGAACAAATAAAACATGGAAGCCGCACGCCATATTAAATTGCCTTTCAAAAACGGTCCTGAATTTTGATTGACAAGTGTCACTCTCTGTTTAATGCGTCACGGTACTGATTTCCAATATAAACCTATAAAAACTTAACCCGCCATTTAAAAATAGTTGTGATTGGTCCAACAAAGTTTTGATTGGTTATATTCTATAAACATTTGTCAAAGTTGTTGCGCCAAAATATGCGCGGTGTTAAGAAAAGCGCTATGTCCTGCCCATCTTGGCACATTTGAACAATTGCTTTTGGGGGCATTTTTAAGCTGGCGTTAGACGTCCATGTTATATATGGTCGCAGAGTAAGAAATGTTAGAAAAGTTCACTGAAAAGGAATGTACTTTGAAATGAATTGTGAAATTTGCGCTTGACAATGACAGTCCGCAGCCACTCGCAGCGTTTGACAACTAATCAGGACACGTGTTACGATCGTTCGCATGAAATAAAATTAATCGTGCAGTTAATTTAAATATTTGTAAATTTTTCATATTTGAAAACGACCAGGGGCCCATTTCTCAAAAGCTTGTAATACAAGTGGAAGTCTCTTTTTGACACTATTAATTAGATAAGGGTCATGGTAGCACACTGTATGAAACCTCCACCCTCGTAAACCAAGCTCTCTAAGAATAGTGTCTTAAGATCGTTACCGGAATAAGCGGTAACACGGCACTCCTTTGTCTATAATTTTGTACCCGTACTAAATCCGTAGGTACAATGTGACGGAAGGCTGGGATTACAACAGTGAATTCTTACGCAACTAGTGCTCTCATTCCGTACCTACCCTACGACTTATGTAAGAACTGAGATAATAATCCCAACTACCTACTGAAACTAAAAACCAACGAATTTCACAATGACCATTGTCAGACCTTCTTTTGTTTTAACGTTCATGTTTATGATGTCATAATGTTTCAGCGTCTCAATGGCGACAAAGGGTCGTGCGGCACCGTGGCGGCCTGGGAAGGCAGCGGCGTCAGGTGCCGTAAGGTGGACGTCATGTCGCCAACGTCACCACCGCCCGTGTCACCCGCGGTACACCCGGCGCCCGCTGCGACTCCGCATTTGATAGGGGTTGAGCGCCGTCAGAGCATACTTCAGGTATTGATTTCTTGATTAAATAATGCAAAAAGAAATACCTACAACGGCGTATCAACTCGTATCGCCTCTATGACATTCACGAAAATTCTACTAATTAAGTATGTAGGTAACTACTTAATGACAAATGTAAGTATGTACATTTCTTCATTTGCCAGCATCCGTAGCCTAGTTGGTAGTGATCCTGCCTACAAAGCTGGAGATTCCGGGTTCGAATTCCAGCGAGGGCATCATTTGTTTATTTGGGTCAATCACGTGTTTTAAGTCACGCGTTGCTATGGATATGTTCTCCTGAGATACCCTCAAAATCAGTTTAATAGCAATAAAATTTAAAAAAATTTGTTTTTTTTCCGTGGCCTTTTCAGGGTGCGTCACCCACAAATCATGTTGGTAGACTTTCTTCTAGAAAACTATGCCATTTTTGTCCCCTGGTTGACGTAACAGCATATTATAAATTATGATTAGGTGATTGACCCATTTATCACAAATATTTGTTCTTTCGTCGTGGCTGTGTACGAGTACCTATGTATTTATGAATATCTATCTATCCACTTGACTCTATTATAGTCGCCTGGTACCCACATCACACGCCTTAATTGAGCTTACCTCTTAGCCAAGCTGCTAATTGCTAACGCTTAGTAGCGTATCGTAGTTTTCCCTTTCTGCCACTCTATCATATTAGTGCGACAAAGACAGTTAGCTGCCTTTTATTAAGCGTTAGCGATTGGCAAACTTGTCTAAACACCCAGACCCAAGTCGATTTGTGTAAGATGTCCCAAGATATTGATTTATTTCTTCTACGTATATGTTCTCATTTGATTCATCGCCTTTTGCAGGTAGCTTGGCTGGACGCGGACACAGGCCAGGAGCGGGTGCTGTGGCGAGAGATCGACAAACTTTCACGGGTTGTCTTTCCTGCACTATTTCTTCTCTTCGTCACCATGTATTGGCCGGTTCTTCTGCTCAAGACAAAAACGTCATCATAACACATATCGAGAGGGGAATCGTATCAGTAGGCGCATAGATCAACGTTGCTTCATTTTATCGAATTTCTGGAACATTCCACCAGGTATTCGGTCCGTTGGGCTTGCACAAAGGCAGAAAAGGCAACAGTGGCACTATTTTTAATACTTTTTGCCAGTTTTTCATTTTGTCACGTGAAGCTATTGTGCATAAAGTAAGTTCGAAAAGCTTTTGGATCATAAGAATCGAACGATTTATTTTTTATCAATCAAAGGATAAGTTAGGTCTTAAATGAGTTAATAAAAAAGGACTTAGGCAAATGTCTACTACAGAGAAAACTGAAGGAAAATGACAGAAAATCTAGGTACAAAATGCAATAAGGGGAAATTAATCAACAAATCAAATAACGTACGTCATGCATTCATTCAACTTCAACTTGGTTAATGGACATCTAATATAGAGAGCTAATAAAAAATGTATATCGTTTTAATACGTTTACCTACGTAATACATTAGTGCAATTTATTGCATAACCTAAAATAATCACAAAATAGTATTTGTAATTTAAAATGTTACTGTCTTTTGTATGTGCCTAACCTTGACTTTTTGAATTCTTCTTGATTTGTAATTTGTCTTTCATTATATCTTTTAAATAAACTAATGTATGAGTTCTATTAACGTAGACATATATAGCTATACGGGTATATAAGTATATAATGAAGAGTAGCTAAACAACCGAAAAGACCGTTAGAAGAATTTGATGGCGATGGAGGAGGTTAAGAAAGAAAAGAAAGAAACATTTATTCGTGACAACTTGACAAACAAGTAAAAAGATCAACACAAACAAAGAAAAAATAAACATTGAAATGGTCTTGAAGCAAAAACGGAGACCGTCGCTTTGTACTTGTCGCTTTTATTGCTATGACACTAGTTAAGATTTGAAGTCACGTGATAGCTTGTACATTTAATATTGCCCGGATGTTTTTGTTATGACGTGACACGCAGGGTCAGGCAAACTTTAGACTCTTTACGCGATTAAGTCCCGTTTGTCGTTAAAATGTGAGTGAAAATCGAAAAAGTTTATTACTTTACAAAAAAAGTCATTAAAATAGGGAAAGTGTTTGAAAAGGGTCTAGCAAGCCATATCACGATGAGATAGTTATTTTTGAGATGGTAAGCATGGCTATGCTAGCTGCAGAAAAAAGTACCTCACCCGTATCATTATCATCGTACCATATATGATATTTATTCCTGGAATTAAATAAGTATTGATTTCAAAGTTAAATGCATCCCATTACTAATATTCGGCCTCAACAGCTGGAACAAAGTCGAAGTCGCTATGATCATGGTTATGGGGAGGCCTCTTGATCACATGACTTGCTGTGTTGGGTTTTGAACTAAAACCAATGTCTCAAACGACCTTGATATTAATCATCTATTTCTACCTAGTGTTATCCCGGCCTTTGCCACAGCCCGCTTTTCTATTACCTTTCTTTCACTTTGCGCGATCCTGGGCATCTTCGAACTGCAAGCCCGTCGATGCCCGTCATATGAAAAATTAAGTACCTACTCCAGTATAGACCTATATATAACCTTTGACACGATGCGTCTGGAGAAACAACTCCAAATGAAAATGGTAATAAATAACCTAAATAAAGAGAAAAGATTTAAAGAAAGTACAAATAATAACTATATACAACATAGTTATTCATTGTACAAAGTAGGTATAATAAATCAAATAATTGCATTCAGGTAGCCTGTTAGGTTTTGAGACAGTTTAAAAAAGTTTCAGTATAATTAATAATAGTATTTTTCATCACACTTGCTGCCTAAGCGCCATTGTTTGCGTGCGCAGCGGGATTAATAGAAAAGTGAAATTTCCTTGGGAGTAATAGAAATGTCAGTACGCCGTTTAATAATGTTATTTCTTAAACAAACTATTTTTTTTTGTCGTAAGTGTGATGAAAAACATTGTATGCATCACGGTCGGTAAGCGGAATACTAACTCGAATCATAAAAGCCCTCCCCCTAACGGCGTCGGGCTTCTAACACTCTCGTTAGTAATTCCGTACTTACTTCCCTTGATGCACTATGTACTATTAAAACACCTAAAATATTACTACATGATACATTGTATGCTATTACCATTACTTATGTACTGCTGAAACTCTTATTAGTTTCCTAAAATCCTTTGGTGCATAATTGCATATCCTGTGTTCAAAACCTCACTGGCAACAAGAAAATACTTGTTTTTTGGCTACTTTGTACAGGTTACACTTTTTGAAAATTATTTACATGTCTACATACAAAAGTGGCTTCACTTACTTTGGGTTCTGCCTACATTTCAAGTTACTTTTAGTAGGTTACTGAGCAAGATATGATACAGCCGTAGGCTAGTTTATCAATAGATTGGTAGGTATAATACCTATACTATGATAGTTACATTTGAAATTTTAGGTAGTATGAACGAAAAAAAAGAAAAAATGTACAAATTAAGCACAATTTTTGTAATGTAAATATTTTCCAGCTACATGCGATGCTAGCACAAAATAGATTTATATTATATTTACAAAGGAAATATATATTTACTTATTATGTAAGTGTAAATGTATAATATGCATAATGTATTTTGAATTGAAGTCAAATGTAAACATTAATGATTTTATTAATGAAAGTAAAATTTTGCTAACACTTCCCATATATATTATTGCTGACTTCTAATGGTGCTGCCACGTTTATTGTATTTTACCTATGGTATATATAAACAACATCAAATAAAGCCTATCTACAACATGTTTTTTACTCCAATAAGGCAGCACTGTAATTACGTATTGCCTTGCCGATATAATGGAATATGATGATTATACGAATAACGTAATAATCGCAGTAACACATTAAATTAAAGAGTCTACTGGATATAATATTTGTTACTGTTCAGAAGTACGAATTTTTATTATTGCAATATTATTATTTATTTCAATATTTAACGAAACCGGTTACTCAAATAATGTAAGTCGTTGATTGTTTGACATTAAGAGGATCCTCATCAAGGAGTACCCCATACCAAAGTCCGATATGTACCCAGTCCTACCGGAGGTTAGTGCTCTGCGAGAACGGGTATAGGCTGGTTGGTTAATATTAAAATTATCAGTTTATAAAATAAGTGCCTACATCAGCACAGCTTAAGCTTTAAAATTTGTGATAGTTATCTAATAGTAATTATAAAATAGTACGTTTTAGGGTTCCGTAGTAAACAAGGAACCTTTATAGTTTCGCAATGTCCGTCTGTCTGTCCGCAGCATAGTTATTACTAAGAAGTTGCGATTTGGTACAGATATAGGTACATTAATCACGGAGAAGTGGGAGAATAAAATATATATATTTTTTAGGTTATTTTGCTGGAAGTAAGTGTGGGGTATCGTTGAATAAGGATAGAACAAATAAGGATTTTTTATTTATTTTGGAGATATCATCGCCATAATAAATACAAAACCCTCTCTAGCGTTTGATCTGCGGATCCAAAATCATGAAAAAATAATAAATATTTATTAGGCTTATAAAATTCTTGATATAAGACATTATTGTCCCAGCAGTTTTTGAATAACTACGGAACCCTACACTGAGCACGACACGACATGCTCTTGTCCGGTTTTTATTCATACATATTTCAAAGATTTACTACAAAAAATATTAAATAGTATATCTATATTTGAATTATTGAATATTTTTTCGAATTAAAGTATTTGTGGTTCCGATGAATTTTTTCTTAAATAATTTAAAGGCAGGTAGATATATAATATCACCCGACAAATAGTATTTTTACAAAAATATTTCGTAGAGTTTTCCTCGATCAGTAAGAAAAAATAATGACTATCAATAATATAAGTGGGATTATCTTCGATTCCACAAACTACAACTTTCACAGTAAAAGTTGGTACCTAAATAAATTTCGTACAAATAACTTGCGCTTGAAGCGCTATGTCATTTGATTCCGAATAAGGTAAAAAGAAGGTTATTTGAAAACCATTTTTTTTAATATACTACATATTGTTGATAACATTAACATAGGTAGGTAAATTTCCTAAACTACATAGATTATGTAATACTATTGAATTATTACCTATGAAATTGGCGTTTTAGTCATAGATTTTAGTTGGTCCCTTTTTATTATCTAAGGAAGAATCTATATTCTTGGTTTTCAACAGTGCACTGTGTAATAAAGGTGTTTTCACACTACAAACTGTTTTTTTTTTCTTGAGTAATAGTCAATAACCTTTGAAAACACTCTTATTATATGCTGCCGGTTCATACGTTTCTAAATTTGGTCTATTTTGATTTAGACAACAAAACTTATATAGGTAAGAAAAATAGACTTTCATAAAATTCTCCATATAAAAAGCCAATTTCATAGGTCAATAATAAGTCTACTCCGTGATAAATAGGTAGCAATAGTTTAAAGAAAAATGTGTTTTAATAAGTCTTGTATTTCAAAACTCAAGCCTTAATTAGAAACCATGCTCATGTTGGAAATAATGCTTTTAGGGGCGTGTTTGATTATGTTAAAAATATTGCAATTATTTCTTAGAAAACTAAGTGAACGATTGTTAATTATGATAATAAATTAATTTATAAAGAGTATCCTTCATTAAACCCTTTTTGGCTATTTTAAGGGTTCCGTAGTAAACTAGAAACCTTGATAGTTTATAGTTCGACTGCCTGCGACCATGACAAATGTATTCTTACTGCCGTCACCACACCGCCATAGGTATGGACCTATACCTACAGTATACAGTGTAGGTATTTTAACACAACCTCTTTGTTAATTTTTGCACTAGTAAATTCTATGGCGGGTTTAATTTTATGGCCAAAACTCGTCTTAATTAAATTTTGCTAGGAATGAATTGGCAGGCGTTCGGTGAATTGAATATGAACTCTGAACTAGCCCATTTTCGATGATCTGATCTCATTTACAAAAAAAATATATATACATTTTTAAAAACAGGAAAAAATTAATATATTTTGTATAGGGTATACAAAATATCTTAATTTTTTCCTAATCAAAATATTTTTCTTAGTACAGATGGTGCCTTTTTTAGGCGCTAGTGCGAGAAGTGGCTAATTTTACGTCAGGACCAAAACTTCGGAGGGCCATATCTGTACTAAAAAAAGTCGTATGGGACACATGCAAAAAGGAAATTCGTAACTCGTGTCGATTTAAAACATCGCCACTCGTTTCGGATTTAATGTTTTTCGCACTTGTGTCGTAATGTACTATTTTAGTACAGATGGTGTGGCTCATTTCACGTCAGGTCCAAACCTTCGGAGGGTCATTTGTCCTAAAAAAAGTCATACGAGACAAGTGCGAAAATTTCACGTTTTCGTACATGTGTCGTAATGTAGGTTTTATTTTTTTTAAAGTTCGTTTTTTGAACGTCCCATTTTTTTTTTAAGTTTTTAATCTTTTGTATTAAAAAATAAAAGTTCGAGACGCCCATTCACGGCCTACAGTGCAGACCGAGACCCTAATACCGGTGTGGAAGGAACTTTATTTCACTCTGAATATAGGTGTTTTTTCCATGTTGCAGATACAAGGTTAAGTATAGAGGCAAAATTAGGTACGTATACCATTCTTTAGTTAAAAGCTAAAAAAGGTAAACAAATATGGCTGACTTTCCATAGCAATTGATACACGTCGACGTCAACGCCTTTGACACATGTCGTAAAACACGTTCGCAGATATATTTTTACGGTAATGCTAATAAATATCAATAATTTTACCAATTATTAAATAATGCAAGTTTGAAAACCCTCGTTTAATTTTTTTTTTACTTTCAA
This sequence comes from Thaumatotibia leucotreta, assembly GCA_025490895.1. Lineage (NCBI taxonomy): Eukaryota > Metazoa > Arthropoda > Insecta > Lepidoptera > Tortricidae > Thaumatotibia > Thaumatotibia leucotreta. The sequence continues at coordinate 5,619 of JALPQI010023776.1, read as the reverse complement.
CAGTTGAATTCGTAGCTGCTATATTATATCAGTTGACTCTAGATCATGGTATCTTCTTTGTTTATGATTTATGTATAGATGGGACATATTATGTATATACGAGATCGAAATTACAAAATATCACACTTTACCCAGCTGGGAAACGTGAAGAAGAACTTTCACCGGATTGAAAAAAGGAAACAAAAACGAAAGAAGGGAAAGGGTTGAATCTTATAGGTTAACAAAACCAGATAAATGTATAGAACAGACTGAAAGTATTATAGACTATTTTTTTCGTGTTCATAAGTAGGGTAATTAGCGCTCAAATAATAAAGTAATAGTAGTGTAGTAATTTTTTTTGTATAGAAAGAAAACAAAACATTAAGTAATATACCAATAAAGGCATGTACAAAGGCGAACTTATCCCTTTAAGGGATTTTTTAAAGTTAAGCTTTGAGTAGATGAGAGAAGATAATGAAAACGATAATATATTATGATAGTTAAGGGAATTATGGGGTATGGTGACCGTGACTTGACATGTGGGAACGTTTAGGGAATTTGAATCACTTCTGCCGCGGCGGGTCGTCTAACTTTACGTAGGTACCGGTAGTGATTCAGGTCATGGCTGCCAGAACAATGATTCGCACTTCACGCGCCACGAGCAGAAGGTGACATAACCAGTGAATGAGTAATTTCCGAGAGTAGGATAATTTGATTGTTTTTCACGTCAAACGTTGTACGTAGGGTTTTCATACAATGTATGTTTACAATTCCTCAGAGTTTCAAATGGCAAATTAAACATAATATAGGTAGTTTCACCAGAGTTGAGGTGAATGATACCATTGATATGATAACACATGAATGAATGACTTGATGTGACTTGTTTTGAAAATGTACCAAATATCAATTTGCATCATCATCTGACAGGTTATTTAAAATTATTTTTTAAAAATAAATGAATGTGTAAGTAATATGCTCTTTTTCGGATTTAAGGTAGTTTCCCTCCAGGGCCTGGCTACTATACATATATAGTACCATTTTATATACCCCATTTTCTCGCACCCCGTATGTTTTTTCTAAAATCTGTAAATGCCACATTTCATTAATTTAAAATCAAGGAAGGTCTTCTAAGACCATTTTCGCGTAACTATCAAATTATGCGGAATCCTCGTGAGCATCCTGCAATAAAATGGACATGACTACATATAAAACTGATGGAGTTTAATTAATTAATTATCAAATATAAAAAAATCATAAGGCTGCATTGAGGAAACCAAGTATTGAAAAGGCAAAATCGCTTGTCAATGACATCACTAATTATTTTTTTTCTTTATTCATGTTTCTATTGAATTTCAGCCATCTTTTACGAAAAATTTCGGAATACTGTCTCGAACCTTTCTCATTCTTGTTTTTATTATAGGAATCGGTAGATATGAGTAAAAGTGTGCTATTAGATTTGATATAGGCTGCGGCAGTTACAAGAATGTTCTATAAAAAATACGCCACAAAACTACCTCTTTAGCAGTAAACTGTATGTTGTAAGGTTGCTATACTTTGCCGATTCCTTTCTGAATCTTCTTCCAGACAAGTTTTGTTACAGATTACAAATACAAATTTAATTTTGTATTCAATGTCGGTTTACTGGGAAATATTAGCGCAGCTACGGTCTAAATTATAGGAGATAGCTTTGTATTCGTAAATTTTAGTGTTTTGCTTATTTGTACAACAGCCCTGTACAAAAAAACCTTCCAATTTTGCTTCTCTATACAATACTGGCTACATCCTTAAATGGATAATCAATATTTTTGCATTCAATTTAGAATTCATGGGTGTAACCCGCAAATACTAAGCTGCGCACTGTAGCGTAGCGGGTTGAGTGCGTCATCCATTATCCATTGCGACTCCTTCATCATGCGGAGGCGTGCCACATTGACACTTGAGCTTGTAATGTAGTCTGCTGTGCACTAGTGCAAATCATAATTAAGAGTACAATGTACATTTACGTCAAATAGAAGTAGGTTAAAAGCTTGCTGGACATATACACAGAGAACTAACAAGAATATTGGCTTCTGACAATATACTTTTTACTGCAATGGAAATGCCTGATGGCCTGTATAGATCCGGCCTCATCGTTTGCGCGATTATAATCCTTATTATAACACGTGCCTGTAACCGGTTTGAATAAACGTAATGTACTATCAAATAAGTTGGTACTTAAATACAAATAATTGTAAGACAGTTTTTAAAAATATATACCCAAATACCATATTTTTTTACGGAATTCAAAATTTCGTTCTGTAACACAGAGTTTCCTAGCTCAGGACTCAGGACACGGGGTCGTGATATCATTACTGAATTTAAGTTGATTTTAGTACTTTTTTTCATTATTAGATATTGTTTTGCACTGAACCTGTTCAGACCTTAGTCAGTCGGAAAAACAAAGTTGTACGCTCGGTGGTGAAAAGTAAACAGCTTATACTCGTATAAACCGATGTTTAAGTATTTTTCATAGGGTTGTCGAACGACTAACCTAATCGTACCGTTAATTGTTTTTTCTCAAACTTGCTACGGAATGTTGATGTTACTTACTTTGAATTAAGCCCGGAAATACTATGTATCCGGTGGCATATGCTAAGATGATATGTAAAGAGATTTCATGTATTTATTTCACACCTAGGACTGCAAACAAACTGTCTTTTGTTTTGAAACGTCAAATTGTGACACTATGTCTTGACATTCAGCCACAGAAAAAAAAATAACCTAAAAACTAATGTCTATACCACCAGGTAAAAGGATACCTCAAACAGATTTAAAAAAAGTTAGGCGCGAATGTTTTTTTTTTAATGTTGTACGATACTGTACTATTGGTTTATTTACAAATCAAATAGTATGGTTCGGCGAAATCAGTTAGTTTTATTTCATGGCAAGTTTGAGAAAAGCACTATACAAATCTCGGCGAGAAACAGGGTTACAGGCCGCGTATTCCTATCTGGCCGAAGGAACTGAGGCCAGATAGGAATACGCGGCCTGTAACCCTTCGTTTCCCGTCCTCTATAGTAATGTACTATTTCCCAAAAGTAATACATGAATTCCTTAACTTCAGGAATAGAAAGGATATTATACCTACCTATATCTGAAAATGACCTGTTTACGAATTAATGTATTTAAATACGTCAGTGAATTTATGAATATTGCGCTATAAAATGAGGGACATAAATTATTTGACATCACACCTGTTCGGTAAGTGTGCCAATACGCTGCGGTGATGCGCGCCGTAGGTGCGTCATTACGTCCTAGTAGGCCGTTAAGGATTTTCATACAACATTACGTCGCACTAGCGCGGTCCGGCGCACGCCGCGCGCCGCGCCGTGATATCTTTTATGAAAATGATGAAATTAAGTCATCCCTGATTTAGACCATTTTAGAGTAGTTTTGTGAAAATATATTGTTTTATTTACTTTTTTGCATCACAGGTGTGATGAAAAACATTGTGTGTACCACGGGCGGTACAAGAATTATGAACTCGTGTGAAGTAAAGCCCGCGCCTTCGGCTTGGGCTTTACTTTCACACTCGTTCGCAAATTCTTACTTGCCGCCCTAAATACACAATGTACTATGCTGGCTTGTTAAAATGAGTCAAATGCGCGTGCAGACTAAATATTTAATCATGAAAATGTCAATTAAACTAACGGACAGAGAACTTAATACATGTGTGTGAATCATGTTCACATTGATTAATTGCTTTATTTTTACAATATAATAATTATTTAGCGTAGAAATTGTGCCTAAAAAGACAATACTCTCAAAACTTAAGTTTGCTCATTGTAATAAAAATAATTTAATTTCTCTTTATTTTTGAAATGAAAGAAAATTGTATCGTCCAGTAGGTAACAGAAATAACAAAAAATACTCACAAAATTAATTACTTAGTGAGCAAAGCAGGTACAGTCGAGTGCTGATGCACTCGACTGTACCTGCTTTGCTCTATATATTAATATATATAGACATTTGTAAGGGATCAGTATGGAGAAGTGTATATATATATATTAATACCCTTGACTGTACTCAATTAATCCTTTCGAATTTCAGTTGGGGCAAGTGAAATTAAATATTTACGAATGTCGTTTTGGTCACTAAAAAACCGGCCTGGTGCGAGTCGGACTCGCGCGCGAAGAGTTTCGTACCGTTATCAATGTATCTTAAAAAAATACAGCTAAATCAATCTACCTCAAAAACAATAAAAGATAATTTAATCAAACCAAAAATCGTTGAATGATTTCATTAATATTTATATCTTTTTTTTTTATATGACGTTGTTTAAAAAATAGAGGGGAAACGGTTCATTTCAATAAAACTGTGTTTTAGAAACCTTTATTATTATTTTCAAAAGACCTTTCTATTGTAAACCCACACTCATATATTATGTACATCGAAAAAATAATCTACCCCTCAGTTGCATGTAGAGGGACAGGCTAACAGTGGAGGGCCCCAAACCCAGTTATTTTTTTTACGTGGGTGCAACAAATTTTACAATATAGTATCACAACTATGTAACGATTCATACAACACATATACTTAACAAATTTCATAATTTACTGTAGCATTTATAGTTTCCTAGTAAATCGGCTGTGACAGACGGACATGACGAATCTATATATAAAATTAAAGGAATTAATTGTACTGAAATGAGCTACATTAAGGTTTTATTGCACTTTCCCTTCAGAGCCCATTTAATTATTCCCCACCATAAATCACTGTGCGTTTCAAACATGAGAATATACCTATTTTTACTTGTAAAATTATCTACAGTCAAGTGCAAAAATAAGTATCGAAAGAATCCACTCATTTATATATTACGACGTTTTTATTACACAGAATTAGAGTGCACTGGGACATATTTTTGAACATTTTTATATACACCTTATTTTGTCTTTGAGTGTACATAGCTGGGGCTTTGCAAAGGTTTAACATTCACAGAAAACATTCGGAATAAAATATTTTCATTAATCCCACAAATTAAAAGGATTCATTGTGTTATAAAACTGTATCCATCAGCTTACAGGGACAATGCCAAAATGACTGAGCAGGGTAACTGATCAATTGATTGAATGACCAGTGGGGAATAGCGAGTCATTAATTTTGTTTGCGGCTCTTATGAATGACAACGTCAACAGCAGATACGTTATTATTTACGGGTGACAACAATGAGATACGAGTATAATAATATTACATAGGCGATCGCAACGCCGGGCGATGCTCACCGACATCATAGCCCACCTAACGAAGACCAGAAGTTGCCTATCGGGGGAAATAACTCGTGTATAAGCGAATTTTGGCATAGTTGTAGGGATGGTGTTTTAAACCACGTACTAAAAGTACTGGTGGTTAGGGGTGGAGCTAACGGGGGAGAGGGGTGTAAAGGTCTTTATTTTTAATTTTTCGTAAATAACTCGTAAACCGTGGCTTGTAGCAAAAAACGTTCTAGTATATAAGTAATCTACATGAAATTCTCTACAAAAAAGACATACATGTTTCCTCTGGGATCAATGTGTCATGAGATAAGAAAGCAAGAAAATGGACACTAAAGAAATAAACACATTTGTTTAAGTAGGTATGGCACATACAGAATGCTCGCGAGCA
>JALPQI010023775.1:0-18923 GCA_025490895.1 Thaumatotibia leucotreta | reverse complement strand
CTGTTAAAAGATCGCACCTAGTTTAACCCAGCTATAGTCAGATTGAGTAACACAATTGGTACAAGGTGCGTTTTATTGCTAAATTGGCGCTATTACACCAAAACGAAACCATAACAAATCTCTATCAGCAGAAAACAAAGAAAATTACTACGTTCAGTTGCGTTAACAGAACTACTTACAGGATGTCCGTCCGTAGGCCGTAGAAAAATCGTGCTGAAAGATTCGGCGGTGGTAATGTTGACGCCATCTCAGATTAAATAATCTAATGTAAATTATACGTCTATATATTTAATATTACACAGCAAATAAGCAAAACTATCCTAAACAGCTATACTGATCAATTGACATTGTCACTCCCTACAAATCAACGTCGTCATGGATACGAAAACTAGGTTAGCGTAACATCGGTAGTTTTTAACCTTGTTTTAACCACAACTGCATGGAGTTAGATGTTAACAAAGTCAAACAGAATGGCGACTCTTTTAAGTCCATCCAGTATCTAATTTATGCGAAAGTAGTTCTTTTCGTGTATTCAGGCCGTTCACCGTTTTCAATTTTAAAAATAGGATTCAAAATGAACCCTTCAACGGTGTTCGTTACAGCCTGCAGTAACAAAGCCTATCCACTGTTCAAAGATCAAGTTCACCTACTTACCATATATGATGAGTAGGGTTAGGAATTTTGGTGGCATTAGGTGGACAGAGAACAGTGGAGTCGTTGTTTAATTTTTTTATGATTGATTGAATAATTGATTAATCAGAAATAATAAATAAATATATTATTTTAAACAGGGTTTCGCCAATTTTAAATATTAAATAATTTCATCTTTAATATTTGACTACCTATGAATTGAAGTTCAATCATTCTTCGTAATATTGCTTAATGATTGCTATATAATATTTACGGACTTCGTGAGAACTAGAACGTTAAAAATTAAATAACTAAGATTTCTCATATACCAACATTTTTTAAATGAAAATTTATATTTTTCTAGTTTCTCAAAAATAAAATTCATGCTATTTGTTTAAATTCCTTGATAAATCCAGCTTGTAATGAATACTAATTCGTTATTATTTTATAAGTTAATCATTTATTCAAGTTAAAAATGTTTGTAACATCGACTCCACAGCTCTATGTTCAATAAATGCCACCAAAATCCTAACCCTAATGATGAGATTGATGACTTTGATGAGATATCTAGGATTTTAAAAAGTTAACAGGCTTCGTGTTTTTATGTTTCGGTGAACTTATGTTTTGTAGGACCATATTTTAAGCACGAAGTTTGAAATCACTATAGGTAGGTACTTTAAGTAAGAGAAACAACAGAATGAAATGTGAAAATTTATATCAAGAAGAAGTGAAATAAAAAGCGGAAAGCAAACTGCGCATAGCAAGATCCAGTTCGCCATTTAGCCGAGCCACCTGATTGGTGCTCAATGCCGTCTGCCGGAGCGCATCCTCCGCAATTTCCGACTCCAGTCTCAGCTTCCTCCAGCCTACGCGAGCTCGGAAATTTATGCAATATGCAGTATTTCTGGCAACATCTTGAACATCAACATCTTAACTTCTTAACTAACCTATGTGGTGGTCATAGAGTGATGGAACCAATGTTGACCGTTTTAGCTGACAAACACCAATTATTGATGCCTACTTTAATAATTTTAAGAACCTACGGTTGAAAAATTGACTGTTGCCATTCAAATGCTTAACTCTCAGCTTCTTTAAAATGAAAATGAATGTTCTTCATTAGGTTCTTGTCCATTACTGGTGCCGTCATCCTACTAAATATATCATCAGGTCATAAATCAGATACTACTTATTTAACCATGCATTAATCTATTCTTGAATCATGAGCCGCGGAGTACTTTAAAAGTAATTAAATATGAGCATGCTTAAATATGATTCGGTTCGCAGATAAACCAGATTATTCTTGCCGGAATGTCATCGTATACAATCTTAAAACAATTTAATATCCATTCGTACAAATTCACGAACTGGAGTCGACTAACTAATACTGGGTTAACTTTCTTAAGCCCATACATTTTTGACACTACCCTTCGCTTCACCTCGTGTTAGCGCCCTAACTCTGTTGCTGTACAAGTGTACCTACGTGTATTTACAATAATAACTATTTCGACTAAAAATTATCCTTTATACATATACACCCAACGATTGGAGCAACGTACCTAAACAAGTGTAATTAAATAGCTAACTGGTGAAAGTGCTCCGAAAGATTGTTCAATTCCGTCGATAAACATGAATGTAGGACTGTAGGTAGAAACACTTAATAAAACATTTAGGTAGCCTACAACCTGACACACTTTCTTTAGTTCTTTCTTAAAATTGTTCGTTCTAGATTTGCATGCGGCTTACTTTTTATTTGCACAGAAGGTTTCGTGTTTCTGTTTCCGTAAAAACATTCCTCTCGCAATTCCGATTGGTGAATAATGCACAACGAAATGCATTCGTAAACAAGAGTTTGTTAACAGATGTTTATTAGATGTTGTTAAGCATCCATCAAGGCAGATAAAGTCCATTAGCAGCTGACCCAGTCAATGAATTGGCGATATCGGGCCAATTGACGGCATGGCGCAACAGAGAATCGCCCGGCGCAGGAACTCTCACAGTATCCTGTCCATGATCGGCTCAATGAGAAAGATAAATGTATTATCCCTAATAGAAGATGCCGACAGAATTATCTCGTGAGATGACCGATTTAGAAACATTTTAATTTAAACAACCAGTCAGATAGGTACTTAAGGGTTTCTGTGGCTATGGACCCTATTTTAGCGCTACGAAGTTTGTAAGGTGTGTGAGCGATACCTGAGGCATGACATATGCTTATTTGCCACTATAATGGTATAAAACGATCAAGGTATATGAGGTAATTTCCACAAATTTGACACTTGTTTGCAATTTCTTTCTTAACGCTAGTATAGTTATAGTACCTAAATTACCTAGATAGGTATTGTTTTATTCTTGTTGAATTGTGGGCGTGAAGCACCTATATGCCTGTATACCTATGTTGCCTAATTTAAAGGAACAAAAGGAGAGCTGACTAAATCTGTCTTTATGGCCCGGCATCTCGCCAACTCCGTAGCCTTTCGCCTACCCACAACAAAGAGTCTAAAAAACAACAACGTACAAATGGTACCTAAATTAGTCAGTGCAGTAGAGCTCTCTTATTTAATTATATTTGATGTCATTTCGCATGTCTCATTAGACAATTTTATTAAAAATTATTAATTCTATCCCACGCGGAATAAAACATTCGACGGAGAAATTGGAAATGAGTCAAGTGGGTCTTGCCTATTTATACTTTTACTCTGAAGAAAAGTCTCAAATCGCGCCCGCAAATGTCCCATACTGTTCAACTCGCAAGTACGAGTACCTGATATACAGCGTGTGTATTTTATACGGGCATATTATATATCCAGGTATAGGTGCACCTTTTCTCTGGAATCGTAATAATCCTAAATAATAAAAAAAAAAACAATGTACTTGAATGTGTTTTCTGGGTCCGATACTAACGGTCATTAAATACGCCGTTACGTTTTTTTATACGCCCGTATGAAATAGTTACCTACATGTAAACTCTGTAGGTATAGCCAAGCTAAGATTGGATAAAACTTTAACAATGCATGCATCTAGTTGGCTGGAATGGGTGGCCTTAATGGCTGTTCTCGTCGAATCGATAATCCCAAGGCGTGGAGTCCATTTCATGGGGTATTTTGGTAGCTTGTGGGCGCTGCGGGTTGCGTGTTTCGTTCAGGTGGTAAAAGATTAATCAATGACAGGCTTTACCAGCCATACCCGATACAAACAGTTTTTCGTTAAAGCCCATTTTTTTTTCAGCTACCCACGAAATTATTGTTACTATTTGTTTTATTTACATGGCTACGATAAAAAAAATCGATGGCTTTACCGCGGACTTTAAAATCCCGAAATTTCGGGGTTTTGCTCTGTCACTCTAATGACACCTTCGTTGGAGTGACAGAGACAAATCCCCGAAATTTTTCGAACTTCGGTGTTCACGGTAGTAGGCCAGAATAGGTAGGTGTTTTTATCGTGAAAATTTTTTATGGTAAGTAAATAGTGCGTCAAAACGATACCTACTAGGTACCCACGGGCGTTGCTGCTTCAGTTACTAAACCAATAAAGTCCGAAATGTGTAACAAAATGATGTTTTATGCAGGCTTTTCAAATCATACTTAAGCATAGGTATGATGTAAGTAGGTATGTAGTTGCATACCCACTGCTAAACTAAATGAAGTAACCAACTCCATAATTTGGTAACACCTTATCCAAATATCCGCGAATAGACAAAAATTGTTCAATATGTCAACCTAAAACATCAGCTTCAAGGTAAATTTTCCAATATTTACATGATCGTTCCTTGTGGGTGACGCGAACGAGTCATGCTAGGTGACGTCATCTTCCATCATCATGCAGAATATAGGCAGCTGGTTAATGCTGCTACTATTTCTGTCGCAGACGTAACAACATTATCGTAAACTAAACCATAAGTACATACGAATGTGGGATACGGAACCCTTCATATTAATATTTCTCACAAAATTTCGTTGCATATTTGTTGGTGGGTTTAATACATTGCAGTATCATAAATAAAATTAATAGCTCTATAAAATTATTTAATACTGATGCATGATGCATTATTTTTTGTACGTATTAAGTATACCTATAGGTAATTATAGTTAAAGTAGTTCCATAGTATAAATATTATGTATATGTGTATTTTAGTATTCTTAGTATTTTATTTGTTTTTGAGACTATGCTTTGTTTTCATTACCTTAATTTTATTGTTTTGTTAATGCACCGCCTACAATCTTTCTGCTTTGCCTCAAGGTTGACTGGTAGAGAATGCCGTATGGCATTAAGTTCGCCTTTTGTACTATAAGTTTTTCTTTTGTGCAATAAAGATTAAATAAATAAATAGTAGTTCAGAAATATCTTTAGTAGGTAGGTACTGCAGTTGCGCCTAATACTTATTGATTTATTTACCATGAAAATGTCGCATCAACGTTGGAAATAGATTAGTTATACGACACCAAGTTTCCTCCGAGTGAAACCATGTGCTCAAATGACGACCTCACTAAGCAATTGGTCCGCATGCAACGCAATGCACTGTAATTAACTACGTAATCTGATATTGTTTAGTAATTAACAGTCTTATATTTTATGAACTCACCGTACAGGGTTTCTAATAATAAAACAGAAAGGATGGAGTTCCCATTTCTACTTGGTTTTAAGTTTTAACTTTGTGAAGCACCTATCGAAATCACAGGTATATACATAATTACATATCATAATGTAGGTACGAAACATGAATCACATATCATGCATGCAACGTTAATACATAGGTACCTATCTTCTTTAAGGATAAAAACTTCTTTATGCTTCAGCATCTAAAACCGATCTAGAATATCTACTTAACTTAACTATACTTTATTCTCGGACTTCTTGGAGTGTTCTAGTGATTCTGCTGGAAACATTGCCTATTACCTAGGTAAATATATACGCAGTCTCTTCTTAAGTTTGACAAAAGATAAGAATGCTGAGAAAAATGCCTTGTCTAATTAATGTGTATGTTTAACGCGATAGGAGCGGCAAGCTGCGAACTGAACCATGCGCTGGAATGACGAAGTCGCATGTGATATCAGCAGGCCGGGTCTCCCCGGTCGGTGGCGCGTGGTGCTGCTAGTGTGCCTCCGTCCGCGACGCCGAGCGCCGCGACGCTCGCGCTCCAACCGGCGTAAACAAACCAAACAATCGCTTATCTCGCCGTGATAAAACGATACTTCTATCGGAACGTGATAACTCAGTGTGATAACAGATAAGGACCCGAGTGCTCTAGCTACCTTCGCTTTTGTGTATTATGTAAGGATTTTGTGGATTTCAATCATGGCAGCGACGACGGGACGCAAGAGCTACTCCATCCACGACTACCCTGAACACTTGAATCCCTTCCATGAAGAGGACAACCATAACAAGATCCGATTCTGGACCATCGGGAGAAAACTTAGCAGGACGAATAGTATCAGTTTCTCTGGGATTAAGGACCTGAAAAATTCATGGTAAGTAGGTAAACTAAGTCGATAAAGAAAACAAAACACCTGTGTTACGGGCATGTAGAGGTGACGCGCTATGTTAACTTAGATACCTACTGAAAGTACCTACCTATACCGAATATAAACCTTTTTGTGACGTATGCCTGCGATCCGGACGTAGTCTTTGGCCTTTTATTGTTTGCTAGTTACGATGAATAAGTAACTCGATATTCAAAATGGAAGTAAATTTATTATTCTCATTCTTGCGTCCTTGACCCGTGACTTACCCCAAACTGACGTTGACTACCTAGTATGACCAATCGATTTACGAAAATCCTTGTGTTGGTTAACTCTTAGTTAGCACATAGACATTAAATATGTAGGGGCTTGCCACTTGCAGCTTGAAGCATCTCTATCAAAGATTCAGTCGGCAGTTACCTGTGCCAATTATGAAAAAATATATCTGACTCATCTAATTCCTTACACCTATTAAATAACTCGACTTTTCCTTATTTCAAGGAGAAACTTAACCGAAGTGCATGCACTGCGGTTTTATTATCAATCAATTATTGATAGGTAACTAGGTATGTACACACACATAATAATATTATTGGTTGTTTAGGTAATAGTATACAGGGTGTAAGTCTAATACGGGCGAAGCTCTTAATGGGTGTTAGTTTACGACATAATAAGTACATTCAAATAACTTTTACTTAAAATTAGAGCAACAAAATTTTCCATACAAAATAATTCGGCGCGCAATGTAGAGCAACATACGCGAGTTAAAGACTCGATGACAGCTAATTTCAAAAGCAGTTGACATAACTGCCATATTAACAATAACAAATGTTCGTACCTACATTGCTGCTCCGATAGTCTTAAAAAAATTCTGTGGGGTCATAATTGAGAGTAACTTTTAAAAAACCTTGCAATCCATGATTACACTAATGAATCCCATGCCTGGTTTAATTGATCGCCCGTATTAGACTTACACACTGTATAGTTATATGATTATATTATATTGCTCACAACTGCAACGGCATCTCTACAAACGTTCGTGGTTCAGATAGTAGATAGTATAAGTACGTACCTATGTACCTAAATTTATTCATTAACTAGATAGGTAAACCTAGGTATAGGTGGAAACTGAAACTAACAAACATGTAGAGATGTATTTGCCCAGAAATAGGTACATTCAATTATCCACTGCTATTTTAATATCAAACCATAAATTATCGCATGCTTTCTATAAATAGGTATGAAGCACTTAAGATGAAGAGAATAAGAGTATGAGAATGAATATGACTGACTAGTTTTAATGTCTTAAACTCCATGGTACTCTAACGTATTTCCCTGCAATGAAAAATCAGAGCCCTGTACTGCTCAGTCAAAGGAAAATCTGCCCCAGTGCACTTTAATTCTGTGTAATAAGAACGTCGTCACATATGTAGGTATAAGAGGATTCTTTCGATACACATTTTTGTATATAAATGTGAAGTTTTCTGTCAAAAGGGACCTTATCGTCTACGGCGCTTGTACGAGTACCTACTTCGATCGTTATCAACGATTCGCAAATTCAAAATGCTATCGACAATACAGGGTGACATTTGAACAATTATTAAGGTTCAATGTAATTCTGTATACCTAATAAAAGCAACCATAACTGTGAATATGATAAATAAAAAATAAGTACCCACCTACAGATACTAGATACAGAGTATTACTACCTAAAGAAATACCCTCTTAAGTACCTAATTTGTTATTTACTGAACTGTACTTGACCAACCAACTGGTAGGTCCTAGGTACAAAAGTAGGTACCTATTTGCATTATCAACATACACTAAGGTCTGAATAATGCATGTGTGATCGGCGATATTTATAGAACTGAAGTCATTCTTGGTAATTGTAATGTTTTAAGTAAGATAGTGGTTTTGTTTGAGGTTGATGAGACAAACAAAGGAACTAAGTACCTATAAACCTACTCGTAAAACAAGAATTACCTCTTAGAACCTTAAGGAAGCACCTTATGACCTGACATTTTTCCAATGTTGAAGTTGGGATCCTCCAGGCGATATTCGAGGAATATATCAAATGCTACTAAAATACCTACACATTTTTAAATGTTCAATGAAGTTGTAGAAATATTTGTTGGTGTTTCTTCAAGGGTTTCGGGTGCTTCATTGATCTGGCTACGCTTTGTGGTGGTAGAATATTTTGGCGATATAGTTGGTTGTAGGGGCTCTACCCCTATATCTGTACCATGACAGCCAAAAACATGTCAAGCTTTCCAGCTTGGCCGGATTGGTGGGGCCTTTGAGGCGCTCGAAGATAGCTCGTTAGCTGTTCACGTTAAACAATAATATTGAAGCTAGATTGAAAATGTTCAATTCGGTAATAGGTCCTTTCATAGTGAGATGTTATTTTTTCTATTACCAAAAATTACCTTAAAATATTAGGAGCATGTTCGTGTCCTAAATTCCAGAAACAAGCTAGACAACAATACCTATTCTTAAAATAAATAAAGAATGTCTCGCTTCCTCGTCATCTCATTCCCAGTACCTAGTACCTATACATAAATTCATAATTAAGGTCACATCCACAAAATGTAATCAACAGTTTGTATTGATTGTTTACCTACCTAGTTACACTGAGTAACGATGTTTATTGCATAGTTTAACTTTTATAGGGATAAGGCAATTTTTCATACAGAATTCCGGAATGCCTCTTATTATTTTTATGTCCACAATACTTATAGACGATAACATAATGATTCCCAAAATATTGAGTTACTACGTTACTGTGATTAGAATTGAGCTTATGGTGGCATTAATGGCCTAGATTAGCAATGTACCTACAACTTGCAGAACATTCTGAAATGAGGAAACGTTCTCGGGCATGTTTTGAGAACATTCTTGCAATAAAGAATTAATTGCTTTTACAAATAAATATTCTTGGGATAAAGTTTACATAGGCATAATTTAACAATAAATGTAGGTATTTACTATTTGTCTGTCTTCTTTTGTCTTTTGCAGTTTGTAATTTTGTTAAAAAGTAATACGACTTGAATAAATTCCTTATATTCTCAACATGTTCAACAGAATATTCCAGGGAAAGTTCTGACGAGATAGTTGCCGTCATCTGCGATGATCATGCGTCTGATGCGAGTCCTATAATTTCGTCAGATTTTCAAACGAATGTTTGGCTCAGCGATCGGTGAAATTGTTTATGACATAGAGAAGTCGGAGGTTGCGAAATCGAACCCATATCACTCTTAAATTTAAGTTTTTTAATTTCAAAATTATCTTTACTTATATTTGTGTGGGAGCGACTAATGTTTTGACTTAATACAAAGTATTCTAATAAATTCTCGTTCTCGACAACATTTTCAGAAGTTACTGAAAATTTTTCTCATAAAATATTCCGCAACTTTAGAAACTTCTTGTCGGTGTCTTGTGTGTGTTGTAGTTAGATCGGCCTATTTTTTATACAGCGTGTAATTAGGTTAACTCGAATTTTGGAGAATTGTAATTAGTTTTAGGTACTTTAATTTTATTTTAAATAGACGCGGTGATCAATATTGGTCGATCTTTCACAAAAACCTTCAGTATAATCAGCATTTTTTGAATAACTACGAAAGCCTACACTGAGCATGGCCGACATGCTCTTGGCCAGTTTCTATTTATTTATTAATTATTCAATCAATCATAAATATTTTAACTATAGACTCCACCGTTTTCTGTTCACCTCAGTTCCACCAAACTTATTACTCTAGGTTGATATTACGAATGTAGCCACGATTTCAGCTATCAACGCCTAATGTATTTAGCTTTGTTTATATTTCATAAGTTCATAACAAAAGCCCGTGTGGAATCTCCGAAGGGCCATATTTTCATATCACCTAAATCACAGCTCAAACACGTGATTGGTTTTATGAATGTTAATTGCAATTGATGGTTGAATAAATAAAGATATAAATAGGTAGGTATTCTATGAAATGATGTCAAGTATAAATTCCCAGCTCTTCCTTGACTAACATTAGAGTGTGAATATATCGGTACTCAGATTTTTTATACCACAATACTGACACATGAATTAAATAGTTCTGTACCTAATTCCTATTCCTACTAAAAAAAATATAAACGAGCTTAAACTGCACGGAATCAGGTAGTTTAAACAACAGGTATTTTTAAAATTTAATAATAAATTAAACTTTATGCAATCATTAAAATCCTAATTGTATTTTCTTTGTAACATACCTACGCGTGAACAAAATTTAAAAAACATAGTAGGTATGAAGATGCTAGCATCAAGTACAAAGAAATATTAGTATTAATTCAAGTAAACCACAGCAATTCCTAACGTATTACGGTTTCATGAAATAATGTTACGTTTGCTCCACTTATAATTCAGGGCAAGTATGAATCACACTTTTAATTTTTCTTTCGTTAATAACACTTGTTCACGTGCCACAACAGAAAACAAAAGTGTTCCCCTGAAATAATGTTTAGATACATATGTAGGTAGAATATATAGGTAGGTTAATACGAAATAGGTAGCTACATTACCTAGAGCACTTGAGTGATCTAATTTTACTCGGAAACTAACAAATACCCATTTTTCCCGATAGTTATACTCAAAAGAAAATTCCCTATAATGCAAATTTAATCAAAATCGTTAAGAGTCCTTTACAAAAAAATAAAGCCATATTTTTCTATAAGGCCGTAATTATACCCGTAAGTTCTTACATAGGTATCCAAAAATCAGCAATCATTGACAGAGATACTACGATACGGCATATAACAGTCCAACCACTGGGTTGGGCAGCCAATGGACTGCTCCATCAAAGTGCATTGACTTGATTTGATAGTCTTGATCCGCTTGACCACAGTTACGCTAATATTTAACTTTGGCTCTAGGTACATCTGATCTCCTCTATTTAAACTTTAAACTGACAGTCATTCATCAATCGATTTCAACGTTATTATTATTAAGCATTTGACAAAATGCAAATTAGCGGATTAAAAGGTTAATAATTAATAGATATATTTACTACTTACCTACTAATTTATATATGTTTAGATAATTTGAACGATCATAATTTTTAATAATATCATAGGTAACTTAGGTACATTTATATAAATAAATACCTACGCAATTCAAGTCCTAGACAGTAGCAAATTAAATTCGAAAAACTTGTTAGCCTAAAACCAAACATAACTAAGGAACAAATACATATGTACAGGGTGTAATCGATAAATGTTTACAGGCCATAATTCCGTAAATATGAGAGATATCAGAAAATTTTTAACTGATATCGAAAGTGCATTACCAAACGAGTAAAATTACACTAATAACTTTTTTGAAATAAAAACAGAAATATCTCAAATATTAACTTCAAACCCTTCAATACATTTAGTACATAACCGTTCATTCAAAGGCTAGTTTAATACGAATATTATTTATTAAAAATAAATGTTAGATTAATTATTTCATAAACGGTAGTATTATTATTTTATTACAATGTATTCCTACAAATAACGAAATCTCTAACAGTTCTCTTACAACACCCGACATTCTTTAAGGCTGTAAGTTGTCATACTATTCGTAAATGTATGGGAGCGTTTGTTACTATTATAATGTAATTTTACTCGTTGGGTAACGTACTTTCGATATCAGTTAAAAGTTTTCTGATATCTCTCATATTTACGGAATTATGGCCTGTAAACACTTATCGATTACACCCTGTATGACACCTACTCGTTAAAGCATACACATAGATTTGTATCCAGGACCTCCAGCGCTGCAGGCTGTTTAAAAAGATCTCTACCAATTAGGCTTCGGGCATTAATAGTCACGGCGACTACTATCCAATAGTACCGAGAGTAGACCGTACCGAAATATTTAAACACGCAGTATATTTTCAAAATGTAGGTACACAATTATGTAGCTATGCTATGTTTACTGCAAAAAAATATTTTCAAGACTATAGACACCTATAGAGCACGGCGCACGCACACACCGCCGCCGCCGTTTCAATTTTACACATGTATACAGGGTGTAAGTCTAATACGGGCGAAGCTCTTAAGGGGTGTTAGTTTACGACATAATAAGTACATGCAAATAACTTTTACTTAAAATCAGAGCAACAAAATTTTCCATACAAAATAATTCGGCACGCAATGCAAAGCAACATACGCGAGTTAAGCACTCGTTGACGGCTAATTTCAAAAGCAGATGACATAACTGCCAAATCAACAATAACAAAAGTTCGTACCTACATTGCTGCTCCGATAATCTTAAAAAAATTCTGTGGGGTCTAAATTAAGAGTAACTTTAAAAAAACCTTGTAATCCATGATTACACTAATGAATCCCATGCCTGGTTGAATTGATCGCCCGTATTAGATTTACACACTGTATGTTAAATTTTTCTCTATTTTATACTAAAATACAATACAGCCTTAGAACTTAATTTATAAATATATTTTTAATATGTACTATTGTAATAAACTTAGACGCAACAAAAACGAGCGATTGCATCATATTTAATATCTAATTAAATTTAGGTACAGTTAAAATCAGTGGTCAACAACACAAAACAACGTCAACAAATTACACTTTGTATTGTGGCTCATAGTTAAAAAAGGGTAGATATAATTAGCCGAGGCTTGTGAAAAAGGGCATAGGTTTAATACTTACAAGTTCACAAGTATTTACACTAGAGCCACAATACTTATACAGGGGGTTCCAAACGTTGACGTCAAAAAATTTTTTTTAGATTCCTCACGTCATGAACTATCAGAATATACCCCATGTATGTTAGCCGATTTTTTGTAGTATTCGAGTTATGAATTTGTGAATTTTTTTTTTTGAGAAATTCTGGAATGAAAAAATTTATTAATAAAAAAAACTGTTGGGTTTTTTTAACTAGTTTCTTTTTGTAAAAGTATTACTACAAACAAGGCATTTACTGACAAAAAATTTGCGTCCTCACTTTGATACAAGTAGGATAAAAAATACCAAATTCAAAATTTTACGCTAAAAACGCATCAAAATAGCATTAATGTACGTAAATAAAAAAAAAACATATCCCAAGGATTTTTGGTAATGTAAAGACTGCCCTAGACCTTAAACCTTCGTAAAAGCAAAAAAAAGTGATACTTAATAATGAGGATTTTTCGGAGTAGTCGGTCAAATAAACTTAAAAAAACTTCTAAATTTTTTATTTAAAAATAAAGTGAAATTTCGTCTGTTTTGTTGTTCTTATCAATAAACAAAGACAGAAAATACCACGAATACTCAATTTGTGTAGTTATTCAAGTCATTTTTTACTACTTTAAAATTTTAAGCTTTTTTAAGTTTATTTGACCGACTACTCCGAAAAATCCTCATAATTTATTAAGTATCACTTTTTTTTTTGTTTTAAGAAGGTTTAAGTTCTAGGGCAGTCTTGACTCTTGACATTACCAAAAATCCTTGGGATATGTTTTATTTTTTTTATTTACGTACATTAATGCTATTTTGATGCATTTTTAACGTAAAATTTTGAATTTGGTATTTTTTATCCTACTTGTATCAAAGTTGAGGACGCTATTTTTTTTGTCAGTAAATGCTTTATCTGTAGTTATACTTTTACAAAAAGAAACTAGTTAAAAACCCAATAGTTTTTTTTTATTAATAAATTTCTTCATTCTAGAATTTCTTCATTCTAGAATTTTCAAAAATTCATAACTCGAAAACACAAAAAATCGGCTAACATACATGGGGTATATTCTGATAGCTCATGACGTGAGGAATCTAAAAAAAAATTTTTGACGTCAAGGTTTGGACCATCCTGTATATTTCTTTTATTTGATCTTTAAAGACCGTCAGTAGAGATAAATATTGTAACTTCCAATTACTGAAATGGCATTAAAGGTTTAAAGTGTTAGAGGAGCAAATATACGCAATTGTTTTTCTATGATTTTAGAGATATGGACGAAATTCAAAATTCTACCTGCAGTTGTAGCAATGTAATAACAGTTGGGTCAAAATTCTTTTTGTCGTCTTATTTTGTGTCCCTAAAAAACGTGACGTAGTAGTGGTGATTTTTGTACGAGTATGAGATGATGTTTTGTTTGCAATTTCTGTTGTATGGATTAAAATCTAGCGAGAAAAAGAAATACCTACAAGTGCACCGGATTTTTTTATATATTGAGTCGAATCGAAACAGCAACTAAAAGGCGTGACAGAGTGGTATGAAACAAGACAACGAAAAGAATTTTGAGTCAGTTACCTATGTCAAATTATCGTTACTTTTCAGTTTTCTGCTTGTAGCTTGAACCGAAAATTAACGATAATTTGACAGTTACTAGCTCTAAAAAATTAAGCTCAACTCCTGGTAATGTGCAAACTCGGATTTCACACATGTAAGACAAAATGAAGATATCAAAATTCTTTCTTTGATTTCTACCCTACCGAATGAATTCCTGCAAATAATCTAATTTTATTGTCCTTAACTTCCTAACCTTTAAAAATTTAACCTGCTCCCAGCCCAGCACTTTGTTTGCACCCAAGTTTTAAAAAATTTGTATGGAATTCGTTGATGTTAAATAATTATCAAACTAGCTAACATTAAAATCTCATTTCTAAATCTGGTAGGTACCTACTTAGATACATAACTTAGATGGCATATGCCATTAAAAATGCAATCACAAAGAAGTTATTTTTTTATCGTTTATGGAAGGTAACCTGCCGAGCTGCCTAAGTACGGTCGGCATCAAGAACATGTGGTACGATAAGAATTGCACCTTGTCTTGTGTCCGTGCCGCGGACATAAGAATGTTCTCAACTATAGAGATTAATACGATATGACTACAGTAAGTACTTAGGTAAACATATAGGTATACCTGAGATTTTTTTCGGATACCGCTACCGCGAACCAGCGTGAAGTTAGCTGCCTAAGGTTAGCAGCCTATGGTAACCCGACCAAGTACAGTGGTCATAATTGGTGATTTCATATAAAAGCGTACAAAACGGTACTACAAGGTCAAATATAAGCTTTTCCGATAGATAAAGAAGTTTTCTACAGTTTACCATTACCTATATTACATCAAACATAAAAAAACACCAAATATTAACTAGGCAGCTAACTTCACAAATTGGCTTAGATTAATTAATTTTAGGTTTTCCTCTATTTTTCCATGGAATCTCTCTTTATAACACTTAATGTTAAGTATCGAAAGAACCTCCTAAAATAAGCCTTAATTAAGAAAACTCTCATTAAAATTGAAAGAAAATTACTATGTCTAACGTGCAAAAAAGACTTAGATGCCTAAGCTAATATCTAAGTTTCCTCTATTTTTCCATAGAATCTTTCTTTGTAACACTTTATGTTAGGCATCAGTAAATCCCCCCGAAATAGAGCATTAATTGAGGAAACTCTCATCAACATTGAAAGAAAATTACTTTGCTTAATTTGCAAAAAAGACTTAGCTGCCTATGCTAATATCTAAGTTTCCTATATTTTTCCATATAATCTTTCTTTGTAACACTTTATGTTAGGCATCACTAAATCCCTCTGAAATAGAGCATTAATTGAGGAAACTCTCATCAACATTGAAAGAAAATTACTATGTTTAATTAGCAAAAAAGACTTAGCTGCCTATGCTAATGTTAGATTTTCCTCTATTTTTCCATAGAATCTTTCTTTGTAACACTTTATGATAGGTATCAGTAGAACCCCCTAAAATAGAGCATTAATTGAGAAAACTTTCATCAACATTGAAAGAAAATTACTATATTTAATTTGCAAAAAAACACTTAGCTGCCTATGCTAATATCTAAGTTTCCTCTATTTTTCCATAGAATCTTTCTTTGTAACACTTTATGATAGGTATCAGTAGAATCCTCTAAAATAGAGCATTAATTGAGAAAACTCTCATCAACATTGAAAGAAAATTACTATGTTTCATTGGCAAAAAACACTTAGCTGCCTATGCTAATATTAGATTTTCCTCTATTTTTCTATAGAATCTTTCTTTGTAACACTTTATGATAGGTATCAGTAGAATCCCCTAAAATAGAGCATTAATTGAGAAAACTCTCATCAACATTGAAAGAAAATTACTATGTTTCATTTGCAAAAAACACTTAGCTGCCTATGCTAATATTAGATTTTCCTCTATTTCTCCATAGAATCTTTCTTTGTAACACTTTATGATAGGTATCAGTAGAATCCCCTAAAATAGAGCATTAATTGAGAAAACTCTCATCAACATTGAAAGAAAATTACTATGTTGAATTTGCAAAAAACACTTAGCTGCCTATGCTAATATTAGATTTTCCTCTATTTTTCCATTGAATCTTTCTTTGTAACACTTTATGATAGGTATCAGTAGAATCCCCTAAAATAGAGCATTAATTGAGAAAACTCTCATCAACATTGAAAGAAAATTACTATGTTTCATTTGCAAAAAACACTAAGCTGCCTATGCTAATATTAGATTTTCCTCTATTTTTCCATAGAATCTTTCTTTGTAACACTTTATGATAGGTATCAGTAGAATCCCTTAAAATAGAGCATTAATTGAGAAAACCCTCATCAACATTGAAAGAAAATTACTATGTTTCATTTGCAAAAAACACTTAGCTGCCTATGCTAATATTAGATTTTCCTCTATTTTTCCATAGAATCTTTCTTTGTAACACTTTATGATAGGTATCAGTCGAATCCCCTAAAATAGAGCATTAATTGAGAAAACTCTCATCAACATTGAAAGAAAATTACTATGTTTCATTTGCAAAAAACACTTAGCTGCCTATGCTAATATTAGATTTTTCCTCTATTTTTCCATAGAATCTTTCTTTGTAACACTTTATGATAGGTATCAGTAGAATTCCTTAAAATAGAGCATTAATTGAGAAAACTCTCATCAACATTGAAAGAAAATTACTATGTTTCATTTGCAAAAAACACTTAGCTGCCTATGCTAATATTAGATTTTCCTCTATTTCTCCATAGAATCTTTCTTTGTAACACTTTATGATAGGTATCAGTAGAATCCCCTAAAATAGCGCATTAATTGAGAAAACTCTCATCAACATTGAAAGAAAATTACTATGTTGAATTTGCAAAAAACACTTAGCTGCCTATGCTAATATTAGATTTTCCCCTATTTTTCCATAGAATCTTTCTTTTTAACACTTTATGATAGGTATCAGTAGAATCCACTAAAAAAGAGCATTAATTGAGAAAACTCTCATAAACATTGAAAGAAAATTACTATGTTTCATTTGCAAAAAACACTTAGCTGCCTATACTAATATTAGATTTTTCTCTATTTCTCCATTGAATCTTTCTTTGTAACACTTTATGATAGGTATCAGAAGAATCCCCTAAAATAGAGCATTAATTGAGAAAACTCTCATCAACATTGAAAGAAAATTACTATGTTGAATTTGCAAAAAACACTTAGCTGCCTATGCTAATATTAGATTTTCCCCTATTTTTCCATAGAATCTTTCTTTGTAACACTTTATGATAGGTATCAGTAGAATCCCCTAAAAAAGAGCATTAATTGAGAAAACTCTCATCAACATTGAAAGAAAATTACTATGTTTCATTTGCAAAAAACACTTAGCTGCCTATGCTCATATCTAAGTTTCCTCTATTTTTCCATAGAATCTTTCTTTGTAACACTTTATGATAGGTATCAGTAGAATCCCCTAAAATAAGGCATTAATTGAGAAAACTCTCATCAACATTGAAAGAAAATTACTATGTTTCATTTGCAAAAAAACACTTAGCTGCCTATGCTAATATTAGATTTTCCTCTATTTTTCCATAGAATCTTTCTTTGTAACACTTTATGATAGGTATCAGTAGAACCCCCTAAAAAAGAGCATTAATTGAGAAAACTTTCATCAACATTGAAAGAAAATTACTATATTTAATTTGCAAAAAACACTTAGCTGCCTATGCTAATATCTAAGTTTCCTCTATTTTTCCATAGAATCTTTCTTTGTAACACTTTATGATAGGTATCAGTAGAATCCTCTAAAATAGAGCATTAATTGAGAAAACTCTCATCAACATTGAAAGAAAATTACTATGTTTCATTGGCAAAAAACACTTAGCTGCCTATGCTAATATTAGATTTTCCTCTATTTTTCTATAGAATCTTTCTTTGTTACACTTTATGATAGGTATCAGTAGAATCCCCTAAAATAGAGCATTAATTGAGAAAACTCTCATCAACATTGAAAGAAAATTACTACGTTTCATTTGCAAAAAACACTAAGCTGCCTATGCTAATATTAGATTTCCCTCTATTTTTCCATAGAATCTTTCTTTGTAACACTTTATGATAGGTATCAGTAGAATCCCCTAAAATAGAGCATTAATTGAGAAAACTCTCATCAACATTGAAAGAAAATTACTATGTTTCATTTGAAAAAAAACACTTAGCTGCCTATGCTAATATTAGATTTTCCTCTATTTCTCCATAGAATCTTTCTTTGTAACACTTTATGATAGGTATCAGTAGAATCCCCTAAAATAGAGCATTAATTGAGAAAACTCTCATCAACATTGAAAGAAAATTACTATGTTTCATTTGCAAAAAACACTTAGCTGCCTATGCTAATATTAGATTTTCCTCTATTTCTCCATAGAATCTTTCTTTGTAACACTTTATGATAGGTATCAGTAGAATCCCCTAAAATAGAGCATTAATTGAGAAAACTCTCATCAACATTGAAAGAAAATTACTATGTTGAATTTGCAAAAAACACTTAGCTGCCTATGCTAATATTAGATTTTCCTCTATTTTTCCATTGAATCTTTCTTTGTAACACTTTATGATAGGTATCAGT
>JALPQI010023774.1:0-16178 GCA_025490895.1 Thaumatotibia leucotreta | reverse complement strand
ACATGTCTTAGAATATCAATTTAATATCATAAAATTCATAAACCGACCACATAAGCCGACGACATTTCCATTGATTGAATATGTATTAACATATTCAATCAATGGAAATGTCGTCGGCTGACAAGCGAAACTCACTATAAAAACTGTCACTACTCTTAGCAACCTCTTATATCACTTTTGAATCAGAACTGAGATACGAGCTTTATTTCAAGTAGGTATTTTAGTGAGTTTTGGTTGTCAACCGACGATAAACTTCCTTTCAAAAACAATTTAAGCAGATATACTTTTGCGTAGAGATGACATATACAGGCTCAGAGCTATCAGAAATATACTACAATACATATTCTCTCATGACATTAATAACATAATACAATTCAGCGATAATAAAATAATGAGATTATAATTAATGTGAAACACAATATGTGTGTATCCTATATCTGTAATGCACTTTATTTATTATTTGTTTTTTTATAACAACAATGATGGACAAATAGACATCAATTTACCTACGGTTTGTGAGTATTATACGAATTATACAGTCAGTTTGCGGTTCTCATACTTCGTTGAGGGGGGGGGGGGGAGGCACTGCCCTATGATAATGATAGTATTTTATACTTAAAACAGCACCTTCGCATACCTAAATCCAGTGTCAAAGGGGGGATCCAAGGGGGCCCCTATTGCACCCCCCCCCCCCCCCCCCCCCCCCCCCTGAGTCCGCACATGAATGTGGCTAGCATTTACGATTAGTCCATCTGTAAGTATAAGTCCGTAAGGCCAAGCCAAACTGGATACGTGAAAGCTCAGCCAAAATTTCAAAGCAAATGAGTGAATAAAACAATCCTGTACCAAAAACACAAGTTACGGCAAAATATAATATAGGTATACAGACGCTGGCATACTGCAAAAATGTGTATACACGAGTTCTTACCTACATACGTATATTAATCGGCTGCGGCCGAGGGTTCTCCTGATGAAGATCCTCCTAAGGATACATGGCGGCTTAACAATCATCAACTTAAATTAAGTGAGTAGCCGTTTTAATAAATATTTTAATATGCATATTTGCGATATGCGATATACAGTAATTAGGATTGTGAAAGCATGTAGCATAATGTATGTATCGTCAGCTTACAGTGACAATCAAAACTCACTATTTAAAACTGTCAGTACTCTTAGCAACCTCGTATGCCGTTATTGTATCAAACTGAATTTATTTCAAAAAGGTATTTGTTAGGTACTTAGTGAGTTTTGGGCGTCAAGCGACGGTATGTATATACGGGATGGAGAAAATACCAGTAAACCAGTATCGGTTCTCGCTTAACACGTTCGTCTCCGGTACTGTTTCACTAAGTGCTAACACTATGCCAATCGAAATTATCTGATAGAACTCCTATGCCATTGACACGCATGTGTGATTGAACAGATTGTCCTCTTATGCCAGTGACACAGCACTTGTGTCAAAAACGTTCGTATTTCTATGGCACTGGCTTAGGAGGAAGAACTTGATTTATGCTAGTGGCATAAGAAAAAGGTTACTCTGATCACGTATGTGTGTCACTGGCATAGGAATCAGATTTTGTGGGTCACACACGCTGTGTCACCGGCGTCGAACGTGTTAGGTAAGTGTCTTAAAACTTTAGCACCGATGTGGATCATTCCACCACTCTTTAAAGTTCTTGTAAACAGACTTCGTTTTAACCATCTCTTCGTTATTCAGCAGTGTGCAGAACCCACAATAATCATCAGTTTCTGCGTAATCGTTTCTTCTATTATAAGAATAATGGTTTTTCCATCTGAAATACTCTTTGTACTCATCGGGATGATCTATCAAGTATTTCATTTTCTTTGCCAGTTTTTCAGCTCCTAATTCTCTGCCGTTTAAATATATTCCATCTGGCATGAATCTGAAAAATAAAAGTTGCGTTTAACATTCTTTCCTTACAAAAACAACGAGTATGGCAGTGGTCTCGCCGCGAGCTGCCACTACGTTATTAACGCACGTTTACATCATCAGCCTATGATAGTCCACTGCTGGACGTAGGCCTCTCGTATTAACTATATGTATACCATAATCATAATCGCCACTGTGATGACGCTGCTGCCCATCATCAATCTTTTATCAAATAATGGTCAGTAACACTTCCATCCCTTAGTCGGCTCTTACGACACCCGCAGGAGGAGTTGGGGTGGTGACAAATGTATTCTTACTGCCGTCACCACACGTCCCGCTCTTACTTGCGTAGGTACCTATTGGCACGAGCGAGCCGGATAGAAGGTGCGTGTTAATAACGTCGCGGCAGCTCATGGTAGGTACGGCTAAGTATTATTCAGATCGCGAAACGTCCATTTAATTGTCTTTTAGACTATTACAAGATCGGAGTTCTTAATGAATTAAAAATTGTGAGATCTTACGTTAACCTACTAAAGGTTTTTCACTTTCAGTTTTTGATTTTCTGCCATACAACATCCACATTTTTTCGTTTTGTGGTACTATGTATTTGAACGATATTGGCTCATAAAAGTCCACTTTTCATAATTAATATTAGTAGCTTGTCTTGGAAACCCATAGAAATTGGCAGTTTTTTTGTATAAGGGGAAATTAAATTTATTTAAAGCCAATAATAGGTAATTTCTTAATAATGAGACATCGTTAACGTAATGCAACACAGGCTTCGTCAGGGGGCAATTAATAAAAATAAAATTTGGTCCATAAATTGGGAATATTGGGATTGAGAAATGTAAACACGAATAAAAGATTGAACGCCAAAATTAATGTAAATATGACTTGGTTTAACCTTAATACCTATCTAATTTAGTTATTTACGTATCATACTTACCGAGTATAATTAGATCCTCCATAAACAATAGGTATCGCATTGTATTTCAACGCGGACAGTAGTTTTTCAGTCACATAGTCCTCACTAAATGAGTTCTCCAAAGACAAGTAAAAATAATAGTCCTGCTTTATTATTTGGAAACATGCCTCTTCATCGTCTCGCTCACAAGTGTATGGTCCGCATTTACCATAAACGTCTATTTCTAAGTTGTAGGGTTTTAAGGCTTTTTGCAGTTCATTGACGAAGTTTTCCCGTCGACTCCTGGTCCAACAATTTGACACAAACCACGCCGCTGCTTTAGTTTTCTTTCTCAATTCCGCACTTAACTCTTCACTCACTGGATCCATATCTTCCAATTTCATCCAATGCATTTCTTTCTTAGGACCTATCACGTTTTTGTTTGCGTCTCTGACAATAATGTAGCCCCATTTAGTTTCCGAATCTAATCTAAACGTCCATGTCCAATTGAAAAAGTTATCCAAGTTTTTGCTGCAGAGCGGGTAATTATCAGCTGATTCGATATTAGTAAAAGCATATTTCTGATGGGGTGACCGCTTTGGTGGCTTCAGGTTTTCAATAGGCCAGTAAACGACCTCAGTCCCAGAAAACGCAATAACATCAAACTTACTAACGTCCCCTAATAAACTTCGATTATTAGTAACAAAACAATTAGTATATTCACACTTTCGCTCTAAGAACACTTTGTTACCTTCCAACATATACACAAAAGGCACATTTTTTGAACTAGTCCACTGTAAAATGTATTTAATTTTGTCATCTTTTTTTGGTTTTTTCAAGAATCGACTCAAGTTGGTGTCTATTCGGAAGATGTTATTTGCTTGAAATAATATTTGCGTGTTTTTTATTTCTCTTAAAGACAGGTAGAGGAAGAGTGTTGCGAAGACGAATGAAGCGAGGAAGAAGAGTTTGGCTAGAGGTCGCATGGTTGCGGAGAACGCCTCACATGGTTGTACACACTAGGGACCGACGCGCGCGCCGCGTAGCTCGGCTAGCCACTGACTGAACTTACACGCGATATCTTATCAGTCATAATGCAAGTTCAATTGTCCGAATGTGTACGCCACCTGTGACCTTGCGATAATTAAGCCAGTAGCTATGTGGGCTGTAAAGTTTTATTGACAGCATGTGTGTAAATAGGTATCTAACAAAATTAAATTTAAAAAGTATAACAAAACTAAAACGAGATAAAATCTAAAATAAAACAAAATAAAATCTAAAATAAATCTAAAATTGGCCCCTGCGGCATGGTACCCAGAAAGCGTCCTGGGTACCATGCCGCAGGCAGCATTTCCTCGCTGGATTGCCAAGCTAATGCGTTGAGCGAGGAAGCTGCCAGCCCTTGGGTCTCCCGTGGCGTCACTGAGTCTCTTCGATAGGCATTTGAAGAGACTCAGAGCGCTAGGACCCCACGGACCAAAGGTCTCGACACCGAAAGGAACGAAATTATATTAGGCGGCGAGAGTATTTTCCCACCTTGGATTTTTCGGCCCATGGTATAATAACTGTTGCGAAGTTCAAAATTCGATTTCGTGTTTATTTACCTACAAAGTTTATAGTTCGTCACAATCGTCAATTTGTCAATCTTAAAACATTTTCAATTATTACGAGTCGATTATTTATAATATGTATATCAGAGGAAAACATATCAGGTGGTTGAGTATATGCATTTACTAAAGTATATTGTATTTTAGTTACAGTAGGTATTTAGTCATAAAGTTAACAGCAATTATCATTTCTGCGAAACAGTTAATCTAACTCCTACGTAAAACTAAGCGGGAAAATAAACAGTGTGATAGCGATTAATGTATTACGTTAATGACTTCACACCCTCGGGTATAAAACAACGCCCTATCTGACCCAAGGGCAAATGACACAACAATTTCTGGGTATATTATTCTAGCAATCCATAGGACTTAGGGGTTATGGGGTTAAGGTTCAAAGTCAGCTGAAAAACCGTCACAATATACACGTTTCCCTTCGTTACTTAAGTATCGCATCAAAATTTTATATATTATCATTTATGTACCTAGGCTACTTCATATACATATGTTGGAGGGTAAATCATAGTTACCTAGCAAAAGTGCACTGCCTATTCTAGAATAAATTAAATTAACAGTAAGTACTCCACAATTTTTGTATATTTTCTGAGTACTACTTCAGGTCACATGTCTATCACATCACATTATCAGCTGCTATTGTAATGAAATATATTATATTTAAACTACTAAGAAGCCTTGCTGCGATAAGCACTCATAAAGGTCACGACTCATGACTCATGTTACACTGGATGATAGACTTAAATACAATACAATAGTGCAGCAGCGTCTAAAGGGCATTCAGACCAAACGACCATTCTAACCCCCTACTCTACGAAATTCGATCTTTACACAAAACGCGATCCGTTGATTTCGTAGAGTGGGGGAACAGCGAATGCTCGTTTGGTCTGAATTCACCTTTAGACTGGACTTTCCGGGCCTAAGAATACCTTACCTTCCTGGAACACCCCTAGTCGAAGGTAGGTCACCTTGACCAGCAAGCCAAGATGTCCAGTAAGATCTCTCATTGCTGGATGCTGGGTTGATATCTGTCGAGTCATATTTTAAAGACAAACGGGTCTTAATCGCGCAGTCTGCCTGCGACCACGGTTGTAACGTCATGTCCGAAACGTCAGGATATAATTACACTTACACGTAAGTTTACGCGATTAAGACCCGTTTGTCTTTAAAATACGAGTGATAATCGTGAAAGTTTAAATCAATATATCGTCCTATTAGTACAAATACCAGCTAAGTGCACGAATATTGTAATTCGATAATGAATTTTATAATCATGAAATAGAAAATTAAATTGATTCTGTCAAAGTCAAAACCTGATTTGTGTTGTAGATAGCAGCAGGTTTTTGCAGTAATACTCGTAGGATGATATCTGTCGAGTCGTCGAACCGTATGTAGGGCTTCCCAACGGCTTAAGTGGCAATCTTAAAAAAGTTCGGGAATCATGCTCTAGATAGTGATGCGTCAACGCTAATGGGAATTTTACACAATTGGCCAGATTCGGCCCTACGAGGTCAAACGTCTATCGCGCGGGTATTCCCGAAGTTTGCCAAACAACATGTGAGTGATATACGAGTAAATGAACATCTATTTAAATACATACAGGGTGGGAATGAGTATACCGACAGACTTTACCAATGCATTTTTGATGACAAAAGAAGTAAAAAAAAAATGTGACATATGTCATTATAGAACAAAAAAAATTTTTTTTGGTTATTCCGTTTTTTGATATTCTGTTTATTTTTGTACATGACCAGTAATAAATTGTAGCAAAAGAATTTTTTTTTTCAGGGTTTTTGATATTTTTTTTTTGTTGAACATTTTTCTGAAACTTTTTCCTCATTTTCTCTAACTTTAATCAGTGTGTATGTCGAGATGAAAACTACTAGTGTAAGAATTTTAATCGTGCAGGCATTTTTCAGTGACTTGTGATGAAAATAGTTTTTTGAATAACATGTCATTATCTTATAAATATTAGATGTCATATACCAAAGAAAAACGACCAAGATCACCTATGTCCGAGGTGGGGATCGAACCCACGTACTCAGCTTTCGCGGCTGATCAAATCAAATTATTTAGTAACTAAATATTTTGATTTGTACTTTTTTTAATTTTTCTCCAGTAGTCACACTACTTAATACTATATAAATTATAAATATTAGATGTCATATACCAAAGAAAAACGACCAAGATCACCTATGTCCGAGGTGGGGATCGAACCCACGTACTCAGCTTTCGCGGCTGATGCCTGTACCCCTCGGCCACTCGGTCTTAGCAACCACCGGTCAAATTTCTCGGGTATATGCAATCTCTTACAAAGCTAGGCGCCTTTGACCAGTCTCTAAGG
Organism: Thaumatotibia leucotreta; assembly: GCA_025490895.1. Taxonomy (NCBI): domain Eukaryota; kingdom Metazoa; phylum Arthropoda; class Insecta; order Lepidoptera; family Tortricidae; genus Thaumatotibia; species Thaumatotibia leucotreta. The sequence continues at coordinate 9,420 of JALPQI010023774.1, read as the reverse complement.
GCAAGCTATCAAAGGCGCCTAGCTTTTTAAGAGATTGCATATACCCGAGAAATTTGACCGGTGGTTGCTAAGACCGAGTGGCCGAGGGGTACAGGCATCAGCCGCGAAAGCTGAGTACGTGGGTTCGATCCCCACCTCGGACATAGGTGATCTTGGTCGTTTTTCTTTGGTATATGACATCTAATATTTATAATTTATATAGTATTAAGTAGTGTGACTACTGGAGAAAAATTAAAAAAAGTACAAATCAAAATATTTAGTTACTAAATAATTTGATTTGTGTTTTCGCAATACGTTCAATGTCATTATCTCTTAAACTAAGCCGAATCCAGAAAAGTTCATATGACATTATAGCCTCGAAATTTGTTCAGGAATACCTTTCAAGTTTGTCGGTCTACTTACCAGCCACCCTGTATATATGTGTTTATTTTTATATTCCTTAGCAACATTCCACCTTTCTCAGTTTTGTACCATCTACTGTTAACTTTTACTTTCTTATCTCCTCTACCCAAAGGTTGTCTGCAGTGTTATTCACTAAGGAAACCGCCTTGCTGTCAGCGCTGTGTCAGCGCTGCGGCAGCGTCGAGCCTAAAAATGGTATTCACTAATGTACTTTAAACGACACTAGTGCTCGGCGACGAATGCGGCGTGAGCTGGAACTACACTGCGTCGAGAGTTTGACGTTTAATGTACGAACTTCGTATTCTCTAATGAATAAAATATTTTAAAATAAAAATAAAACCGCCTTCAAAAATTCGCCCGAACTAAAAGGTAAAAAATAATTTTAGTTCCTACTTCTTAGGATTTTCTACCCAGACCTTTAAACCTTTTACCCTATTCATTGAAATAAAATATTATGGCTAGGTATCCTACAGATTTCTAAGAAGTCGGTGCCAAGCCAAATACGTTCATAGGTATGTATAATTATAGTTATTAGATAGAGCTTTGTAACTTACTGTCACTCCGATTATGTTTATATCAACAGAATGATCTGCCTAAGTCATTTTGATGAAAGCATAACCGGAGTGACAGTAAGTTACAAAGCTCTATCAAATACAGTCATATACTCGCGAAGTGAACATATTTGGCTTGGCACCGACTTCTTAGAAATCTGTAGGATACCTAGCCATAATATTTTATTTCAATGAATAGGGTAAAAGGTTTAAAGGTCTGGGTAGAAAATCCTAAGAAGTAGGAACTAAAATTATTTTTTACCTTTTAGTTCGGGCGAATTTTTGAAGGCGGTTTTATTTTTATTTTAAAATATTTTATTTTTTGCTTTTTAGTAGTGTAAAATCGTTATTTAGTACGCACTAAGTACTTAAAATTAGAATGTACTGCACTGTAATAGGCCAGAAAACCTGAACTGGATAACTTAAATTTTCAAAGAATTATCCCATTATCAAGGAGATATACATTATATCATAAGCAGGTATGAATAATTTCAAAGATCATAGATAACAGTCTTAGCATACCTATATTATTTAAAGAATCACTAACCGCTAACCAACATGTCATAACTACTAAACAAACACTTGAATAGATCTCGAAAATGTATGACAGTTGTTATATTCAAAGAATTATCCTCCAACTCCTAATCGTTAAGGAGTTATACCTTTCGTCATCAGCTCACCAACATGAGACTATGACCACCTAAAGGCAAATACTCAATTAGCTTCCAAAATACATGAACTATGTTATATTTAAAGAATTATCCCCCAACTCCTAATCTCTAAGGAGTTGTACCTTCCATCATCAGCACACCGACATGAAAGGATGACTACCTAAACGCAAATACTCGAATAGCTTCCAAAATACATGAAATATGTTATATTTAAAGAATTGTCCCCCAACTCCTAATCTCTAAGGAGTTGTACCTTTCATCATCAGCTCACCAACATGTAATGATGACCACCTAAAGGCAAATACTCAAATGCTTCCAAAATTCACGAAAAATGTTATACTTAAAGAATTATCCCCCAACTCCTAATTGCTAAGGAGTTGTACCTTCCATCATCAGATCACCAACTTAAAAGGTTCATGACTAGACGCAAATACTTGTTTAGTCTTCGAAAATAAATGAAAAATGTCATGTGTGCCTACAACATTTGAAGAGTTCCCTCGATTTCTCCAGGATCCCATCATCAGATTGGGATTCGGTGACAATGGGACCAACTAGAAGGTATACCCTTTTAAACAAAAAAAGAATTTTTCAAATCGGTCAACGCGTCTTCGAGTAATCGGGGAACATACATAAAAAAAAAAAAAAGATTTCGACGAATTGTAAACCTCCTCCTTTTTGAAGTCGGTTAAAAACAGCGACGAACTAGCCCACAATCTCGCTCACAGCCTCGATTCCTAATGTCAAATCAAACAGCTAGGATTTTAGACAAGGTTGTCTCGACGTCGAGCTCGTTGACGAACTCAGCGTCGAATGTGTGAATAAGAGAATATTAGCATAGCTGGAAGAGATCGCTCTTTAGCGAGACCACCTTTTGTGTACCTCTTTCAAACATGTTTATTTTATTATTTGTTTTGTATTTGTCTTTGACGTGCAATAAAGAGTTATTGTGTTATATTGTGATACGGTATTTTCCAGCGTAAACATATAGGTATTGTAGTCTGTCAATTAAACTCTGGGTCAAAGAATACGAGTCGGGTATAATTTTTCATAGAAAATACAGTAAACACGCTTATTTCAAATAGAATTTTATAATCTTTAAAGGATAAATGGAATCCTATTTAATATCAAAATGTATTGGAATTTCCTTGATACATCGAATCCATCGTCCGATAATTCCGGGGCTATACAAATAGCGAGTCATGATAACAAAAGCCCCTTTTTCCATACATTTTTGGCGGTTTTTTAAACACTCAAAAATGTTGTCTGCATCTATCTAAGGTAATCAGCTCATTTGAAGTATTTTCTATGAAGAATTATATTATCCTCGTAAGGACTACCATACTAATTTCTTTAAATCATATTTTGAACTTTGCTGTGTAAGGGACAGTGCCGAATTTCGTTTTGTATGTAAAATCAATCAAAGAAAGGAAAAGCGACTTTATCGAGTTTATGAAAGGTTCAAATTTCATTGAAGTGGAGTGTGCATTGTAATGTACATTGGGCCTTACGAGGTTATTTGACCATGAGTGTAGATTATCGTAAAATAAAATAAATGACGGCGTATTTTCCCGTTTCTCAATCAAATAAATTATTAGAATAAAGATAAAGAGCGTCAAAGTTCGGAAGTGTAAGATAATAACATTAATAATAACTAGTGTAGGTACTAGTTGGGTACACTTGGTTGGCTCTAATAATATGTATACAATTTTGATCCTTATTCCTTTGACATACGTTCTGAAATGTATACCTACATATTATTAGACGTGTCTGTACAGTCACCCAATTCAAACTCTCTAGGTGACTCAAGACAGGAACCATGTCGAAGTAACGATATTATATAAAAGAAGAAGCTCCCTGATAAAGATGCACGCACAGCCTAAACCCCTGGTCCTATAGACTCCAAATTTAGCACGTAGGTTCCTTTTATGGTGTAGACGAGCACTAAGAAAGGATTTTTCAAAATTCACCTTGTAAGGGGTTGAAATGGGGGTCCAAAGTTTGTATGGCGAAATAAGATTGGTTGAACTATTTTATCCAAAATTTCGCAAGAGTATTCTTTAAAGTAATTGAGTAAAGGTATGCTTAAGGATTTTTAAAAATTCAACCCCTGAAAAAGTTAAAAAGGGTGACAAAGTGAAAAAATCAAGATGGGTATCGTTTTTATAGTTTATCGAGTCGTAGATCACGAAAACAATCACGATTTTAAAATTTAACGCGGCGGACGTGAAATACTATGTACACGGTTATGGTGTGATGGGGTAAAATTCGAAAAATATCAATATAATTTTATTATTAATTTTTATTTATGTTCATTTCTGGTTCTAGAGATTCCAAATTTAGCGCGTAGGTTTCTTTGAGGATGTAAGGGTGCTCTAAAAAGGTTAAGTCGAAATCCACTCCTTAGAGGGTGCAATGGGGGTCCAAAGTTAGTATGGCGAAACAAGATTAGTTGGACTATTTTGTCCGAAACTTCCTAGGAGTATTCTTCAAAGTAATAAAGACATGTTTGCAGGTTTTTTTTAAATTTAACCCCTGAAAAAAGTAAAAAGGGTGAGTAAGTGAAAAAATCAAGTTGGGTATCGTTTCTATGGTTTATCGGGACGTAGATCACAAAAACGATTTTAAAATTTAACGCGACAGACGTGAAATACTATGTACACGGTTATGGTGTGATGGGGTAAAATTCGAAAAATATAAATATAATTTTATTATTTATGTTCATTTCTGGTTCTAGAGATTCCAAATATAGCGCGTAGGTTTCTTTGAGTGTGTAGGGGCGCTCTAAAAAGGTTAAGTCAAAATCCACTCATTACAGGGTGCAATGAGTCTAAAGTTTGTAGGGGAAACTTGACTATTTAAACTGTTTTATCCGAAACTTCACAGGAGTATTCCCAAACATAAATGACTAAGAGATGTTTTAGGGTTTTTGAGAATTGAACTCTTGAAAGTGGTAAAAAGGTTAAACAGTAAAAAAACAACATGGTTATCGTTTCTATAGTCTACTATCGTGTCGCTGTACCGAGGTGTACGTGAAATACCATCTTCTCTGTTATGGTCTCATGGGCTTGCGGGTTATGACAGGGGTATCGTTTTAGTGTTTATTTCTGATAAAAAAAATCTAAATATAGCATATTAACCAACGTTAATAACCTTTTAAGTTTTCCCGAGTTTTCATGCGATAGTAATCAAAAGTACATATATCTGTGTATCCAAGGTGTTTTTTATAAAGTCAAAACAGTCGTCACCATAAATTTCGACATTTTTGATCCAATGGTGTAAATCGATGTATCGGGATCCCAGAGGTTCTTAACAAACTGCAAAAAAGGCTGCCTATTCAATTTCCGTTTCGATATTGTCCGTCATAAAAATCGGTGGTAATCTGAAGTTCTGACTGATCTGTTCATCATAATGAAGCAGAAATCAAATTTGCAAGAAACGGTAACAATATTGAGTTACTTCAAATGTTAATCAGCTCGCCTAATTATGGTCATCTTTGTTAGGCCTGGGAAACGACAAATGATAGTTTTTATCATCAAAACACAACAATCACCTATGTGAGTGTGTATGTAAACTTGTAAAGATAAAAAACATTTGTCAGTTACCAGATGGTAAAGATGACCATAATATGATAGCGGATTTTGATAATAATCTATATCTGAAATGTCAAAGCGTTTCAAGTAATGAATTTGAGGTCAAATTTGCACAAAATGATCGGCACCTTGAATTTATTTAGTTTGAATCCGACCTTAATAAAAATCGGTATCTTAGGATCCAAGGGGGTTTTTACAAAAAGTGAGAAGCTATCACATCTAAAATTTCTAGAACTTTGATTTAATATTGATAAAAATCGATACCTACCGAGAAGATGAAAAGTTCTTCATATGGAATTTGAAGTCAAAATTGCAAAAATAATTCGCCATCATTATAGCCATCATCATATTAGTTTAATACGACCGTGATAAAAATTTATAGAACGCGGCCGAACCGCGGGTAAAAGCACCATCCGCCACACTTAAATCGGTTAAGGCAAACGCGAGATAATCGCGGGAAAACATTAACATGCAGTGAATAGATATTAGAACGCGGGCGAAGCCGCGGGTAACTGCTAGTAACGATATAAATACAATTGTAAGAAACCGCGTACTACTTGTCATTTTGACATGGTTCCTAGTGGCGTAGGGCTCCAATTGGGTAAGTGTATAGATAACAGTTAGGCGCCAATTACACATAGGAATTAGTGGCAGTGAAGTCGATATTATGTAGTATGTAGGTACCTACTTTTTATTACCAGCCCAGGTCCTACCACGAAAAACGAAATTCATAAATTTCGAGGATTTGTCTCTCTCACTCTAATGACGCCTTCGTTTGAGTGACAGAGAAAAATCCTCGAAATTTCCGAATTTCGATTTTCGTGGTAGTAGGCCCGGCTCCTATTTCGCCATAATTACAAGTGTGACAATTGTAAAATATCACTGTTACTGATGTTACCGATGTCACAGGCCTCCGTAAACTACAGCTATCGCTTATTATCGGACGGTCCATATGCTTGGTTGCCATTAACATAAAATTATTACTAATAACAGTAATTAATCGTAATAAACTACTTTTTATTTTCCGCCACCCGTGACAATATAGACTTATGTCGGAATCTCGCTACATTTGTCGTGTTTTTGTGACAATTGTAATCTATAGCAAATTCAACACAACGGAGAGTTGTCGAGTTTGCGGACGATTGTGGTAGACACACGTCTTTGAGTGGCTTAAGGTTGTAGTACCTTCGAAACATTAAGTACAGATGTCGCTAGTGATTAGCTTCACAATACCATCGACTAAATTCGCTGTGATCGACGGAAGGTCGTCTGGTGTAATTGGAAGCACGTTGGACCGGCAATCCAGAGAAAGCGGGTTCGAATCCCGTGACAACCAGAGTCTTTCGCGGTTGATTTTTTCTATGGTAAGCACATCTGTTACGAAATTGTGGAATTGTAATTTAGCTTCGCAAAAAAGTAGTTATTTACTACTGATTTATTAAAGTTCCTGCACTACATTTTATGCAAACAAACGCACGGCCCTTCCGATGGTAAGCGGTAACTGTAGCCTCTAGACACCCCTGATTGGACAAACAGTTAATTTATTCACAATTGTAGCACTTGTCAACGTGGTGAAATTTGGGCCAGGGTGCTTAGACAAGTTGCCAATCGCTAACGCTTAGTAGCGTATCGTAGTTTTCCCTCCCTGTCGCTCTTTCATGTTAGTGCGACATAATCTCTGGTGCGACAAAGACAGTCAGCTGCCTTTCGTTTACGATTGACAGTTAAGCGTTAGCGATTGGCAACTTGTCTAAGCACCCAGGTAATCACCAGATGTATCGGGTCGGCCAGGGTTCTCACAAATATCTGAGCAGGGTGCTTAGACAAGTTGCTTGCTTAGATAATCAATAATTTATAGTTATTTTATTACCATACATTACTAATATTATTAGTAGATACGAGTACTATTGCGTTATTTCAGTGTAACTCTGTAGCCCCATTAAAAATTTAACGATCGTGGAAGTATTTGTTACGATTTAAAGTCAAGCATAATGGTATAATGAATTAGCGTTATTTTTTTTTATTGCACATACCTGCTTAAAAACGAACACCATTATTGAAATAATGACATTATGAAAGAAAATAGTACATTTCGATACAAGTGCAAAAACAAGTGCCTTAAAAAGAGAAATTTACGCACGCGAAGCGTGCGCAAAATTTACTTTTCCGCACTAGTTAGGAAAAACACATTTATTTCACGCCTGCCTACAAAGCTGGAGGTTTTGGGTTCGAATCCCAGCGAGGGCAGTATTTGTGTATTTATTTATCACATAATATTTATTCCTTCCCGTCGTTTATTAATTACTTAATACTTAATTCTGGAAAAACGAAATAACTTAATACAAGTTCGTATAACCACCGAAATCGAAGATTTTGTCAAAAACTGGCCAAGTGCGAATCAGACTCGCGCACAAAGGGTTCGGAGGCAGGAAATTTAAAAATACAGTTGAATCCAACCTTTAAGTACCTAATAATAAAAACAAAAATTACAGTCAAATTATAAAAATAGTGATGAACGGCAAATTCAGTAATTTCAGTAGGTATCATAAATTCTTATACTTTGACCCTCCCGGTATGCCCTCAGATATATCACAACTACTTTCTTTGATCCGATCTGCTCATAATACGATGACATGACTTGCCTTCCCATGAGCGATACGTAAGTCAAACCTAAAGTCTACACGTTATTTGAGAAATCCCTAGCGGATTAGATATTCGATTCAAACAGTTTCCATCATAAAAGTTGATAAAAAACAGTTGGCCTACTGCGATTATAGACAATCGTAAATGTCTCTGTCACACATATGACGCTCCATAAAGGGATCGACAGAGGCAGATGCCCAAAATTTTTAAATTTCGAAGTTCGCGGTAGTTCTCCAGAGGGAACATACTTACCTACTGCAAATATATCAGGCGACTGAACTGAAATGTCATGCTATTTGTATTACACTTGTTAGTACTAGGTAAGAGTGGATGAAATAACAGTATGCCTTCAGTAGTCAGACACAGTGCGACATATATGTCATACAGATTGCATGACACCTTCAGTGGCCTGATATACCTATATATTTGCAGTACATAGGTTTAAAAATGTAAAATGAAATAATCCTAGTCCAAAACAGGGACCGGTACCGTTATATTCTCCATACAAAAGATCGGTTCTTTTTTCGTTCTTTTTCGTTCTTCGGTGTATAAATTCTAAGTTAAGGGGGTAATTTAAAAATATGATATTGTAAATTACATAAAATATTGAGTAAGTAGTACATAAAGAGTACATTTTTTTTTAAAATATTGGGTTATATCGAGGTTTTTGTAAAATAATGGTTCCGGTCCCTGGTCCAAAAGCATACTTGCGCTTATATTATCATGATGTCAAAGCAATTAAATTATGCAGTGGGTTGCACTAAATTCTTTTTCGATTTATTTAGACAGAAAATACCAATATTTTAAAAATAATTGTGGCAATTAGTCTGAGAATGCTAAATCTGAAAATTACCCTTGAAAGAAAGACAAGCCATTTATTACTTACCTAATGCCTTACACTGCGAGCGGAATGGACTCATTAATGGCTCCGTTTCACGTTCATCGCTAGCCAAGTGCTAGTATGCAGTTGACGGCTGTAAGTCACAGCGGCGGTGTAAGTTAAACGGAGCCATTTGAGTCCGTTCCGCTCGCAGAAGGCGGGAATTACACTGCCTGCCACTTACAAGCAGGGTAGTCCCGTTAAAACTCAAAACATGTACTGACATGTTTTGAGTTTTAACGGGACTACCCTGCTTCTCTTTACCTTGCTTCTTTACTTTTTTTTTCTACTGATGATTGATATAGTGTTGCACATATTGATGTGCAACACTATATCAATCATCAGTAGAAAAAAAAAGTAGGCAAACCTTAAAACTTGCATATCATAATCTTACACTATTAGAACACAATCTTGGTTTTATCACCAACTTAAAACCTTAAACCTTGAGTTCACACACATTTTTTGGTAAATTCATTGATATTTATTAGTATTAACGTAAAAATATATCTGGGAACGTGTTTCTTCACGATATGTGTCAAAGACGTCAAATAAATGCTATGGAAAGTCAGCCATATTTGATTACATTTTTTTCTGGTTTCTCACTTTCTACTGACGAACTGTATAGGTACATATCGATGGTTGTGTGACTCAACCTCGTATGTCCAAGGTGTACGTCTCAACCT
>JALPQI010023773.1:0-18963 GCA_025490895.1 Thaumatotibia leucotreta | reverse complement strand
GGTGTACCTTAACAATTGATATAAACTTAACTCCGTTTTAAACTTAGTGTACTTCAAATAAGACTTAAATTTCAATGAAGAGCACTTTGTCGTTCCGACGTTTCACTTTTAGAGATGTTTAAGGTATAGGTGCGTTAATACGACCATTATCCGTACTTTCCTATTTGTTTACGATCCTACATAATGGTCTATTACGATTGTTGAATTACTGAACATAAAGTCACATTGCGTGAACAAGGATTGATTAACAAAATAATTACTTAGCGATTGAGTTGTTAGATCAATAAAAGCAATAGAATTATTGTTATTAGTATCTTACATAATTACTCGCACTTCATCAAATACGTTATTATTGATAATTCTTCCCAACTATACAAATGTTATAATCTTATTTGATATTTACATTTGATTGTTCTTATTAAATACTATATCCAATCTAATATCAAATATTACATAAATAAGTAGATTATGTCATCACATCTTTAATCGAGCTCTCATAGCCTTTACAAAATGCACTTATTTCTGAAATTTTACCATTTCAAGTTAAAATGAATAGCAGATGCTTTTGTCGGAATAACAAACGTAAGTCCTAGAAGGCAACTGGGGCGAGTCATACACATTCAATAGTTTAACCTTTCATTTCATTGCATTATCAGCTATTACTGCCTTTGGTGTTTGTTTTTTTCATAATACTTGATGTGGGTGGTGGTAATGATATATTTCAACTTTATCTGTTATTTGATCAGTTTTTTTTTACAATTTTACATTAGTAGCACATAAGCATTGAATTAAGCAATTTTGTTGCTATTTGATATGTTCCAAATTAATTTAGGTAGGTCTTACAAAAGTTTTTTTAACAATTGTAGTACTTGTTTTGCCTATATGACCATATGTACTTTTTTTTAATCGTGTCGATTTTAGACCCTATTATTTTGTACTATTTAACAAAAAATATGAAATTAGTTCTACAAGACATGTTTATCAGGTAGGTGTACTAGGTTTACGACCGCCGCGTCTCAATAAAACATAATTAGCCCGCTTTCACTTCAATAACAATAAACAATTTAATTTCACACTTATTGATCTCATACACACTCGGATATAATGCACCTACTACATTGATTAGGAAAGATATCGCTTTACGACCCTTATCGGGTCGTATACGCCCTGCGCGGTCGTTTACTACCGTCCGACTTACATGATAATTGAAATTTCGATTTTACGACGATATTAAAAAACAATAGGAAATTGCCGCATAACCAATCGATGTTTTTATTAACCAATCAATGCATAGGAAATATGTTTGAAGAACTATAACAAATGGCAAAACGTGAGGCTTTGGAAATGCATGAAATGTGTATGTATATCGATAGAGCTAATATAACAGAAAATAAAGAACAATATTAAAGAGGTAGTGAAGAAATCTTTGACAAGTCTAAATAATCAATAACGAATACAAATAATGTCAGAACGTTTAGTAGGCTCAATAAGGAACGAAAAATGCAGTTAAATTTGAAAGTAAAATGTTCTGTTCACTTCATTCTCAATTTGTATAATATTCTATACAATTAAATAAGTAAGCACTCTAACGCGATCGGTCCATAAGGAATGCAAATTTAAAGATAAATACGTCCGTATTTGTCTATCGGAATAACTGAAAAGGCTTATCAACCAAGCCGAGTCGTTAGCGCGCTGTAACAGGAGCTCCCTATTATTAAACTTGCGAAAAAGCAAATTCCTACTTCTACATCCTTAGTTTAAGCCATATTTTCCCTTGTGAAGCGTTCAAAGGTCTTTTTTCGCCCGATACTCGCACGATTGCCTCTCCTAATTGGCTGGCCATGTGTTTTAATTCATTTTGCCATAGTTTAACAAGTATTTTATCGACTCGTGGCTCCGCCTGGCGGTGTAACGAAGCGACTAATCGATTCGTATGCGTGTGAGTCGATCGAGCGCGCGATCGCGAATAAATTGTTCAATTATTCAATATTTGAATTATTTCCGTTTAATGGGCGGGCTTTTTTTAGAGCATCTGCTTAGGAATTGTGACCTTTGAGTGAATGTCATTAATACCGAATACAACTTAGAGTATATTTGTTTAACAAAATGCGGAAACTAGAAACAAAACTGCATTATGGGAGGTCTTGAAGGTGGTTATACAAATATCAATCTTGAGATCAACTGTAAATGATTTATTTTCGTCCGTTGGTGCTCTGAACAAGATAAGTCCGGTAGCGTCGACGTACAAACTAGCGCCATCTCTCGAATGTTGACAGAAACTAATAAATCTTCAGATAACATCAGAGACGAAGATTATACGGCACTGTGTTCCCATCACACCAGCCGTGCTTCCTGCTCGAGCAAATTAGTAAAACACTGCCCACACATTTGCAAAAACAGCCCTATTTAGTAAACATTAGGCATTCTTATTGTATGTTTGTTGAATGAGATAAAAGTGGTCAGAAAACACTGAATATATTTTTAGTAGTTCGCAGAACTGTGTGCTATAGTTAAACGGGTCGACACAGAACTAAGCATTAACGTTTAAGAGGCAGTTAAAGTTAAACTGCGGTTACGGTTCAAGTTAATATATTGTCAAAGGATTAGCCAAATAGAGCGTGTAATATTTTTTTAAATTAAAAACTGTTGCACGTACAAAATACATTCTGCTCTTGATAAATAGAAAATAACAAAATATTCCTATTGTAGAAAATATTCTGTGGGGTAATCTAGTGTTTGGTTAATTAACAGCAACGACAAATTTATCAGACATAATACGAATATAGAAAATACTTACCATTCAATTTTATTCAGCAAAAATAATAAAAAGAAAATAAACGATTTATTCATTCAGAAGTAACAGAGAAATACAGGAAAAAAGTTAAGCACCAGAATCAATGCAAATAAATTAAACATTGAAGTAATTGATTAACTTTTCCAAGGTTACTAAAGTCCTTTAAAGTATACGAACTTTAAATGTGACCCCAAGCCATTGACCAATTGGAACCGGCCATTAAACGGGCTCGGCAAACTCTGCTCCTTTTCGGCAAATATCGCATTCTTTCACGAAAACAAGCTCGCTTAATTGGTCAATTTGCACAGACCAAAACACGATCGGTAGCTTTTGAAAATCGAATACGCAATAAACACACACCTGTAAAGTTAGACCCAGAACGCAACCTTGAGGCACACCAGATGAGGAATAGTTTTATAATAAAATATTGTAGCAATACAATACAATGGTGGTAAGAGCGTAGTCTAACTTAACAATAAAGATGGATTTATACCAAACGAGCATTCTATCATTCTATCCCCCACACTACGAAATTCGTTCGTTACACAAAACGTGATTCGTCGAAATTCTGGGGATAAAATGAGCTCGTTTGGTCTAAATCCACATTTGACTGACATCTTTCCTTTCATAATGTCGTAATTTTAATAATTAATTTCTAATTGTTTTACCTGTTCTCTATCGATGTGAGTTTTTTCTTCATTTCAGAATTTTCTCATTAGAATTGCATCTAGTCATAATAACTCCGGTAGACTAAATATGTAACCGCAACAAGAAACTTTGTGTTTGCTTGATATTTATGGTACCTAAGTCATACAAAACCCTAAAACCATAGGTCACTACAAAGTCATCGATTATACCTATATAAAACCGGTACCGGGCGGATAAAGAATCGAATCATTTTAAAATTACAACCGACGCTACGTAACGACTTTAGAATTGAATTAATCAATTAGCGGAATAGGGTTGTCAACAGTGTTACTAATGGCTATTATTAGATGATTAACACAATTGCGGTTAAGGAAAAAACAGCCGATAGCTATTATTAATTGAACAAAGTAATTAAGTGAATTAAAAAATGACCTAAAAAGTGATTACAGTTTAATGAGGCAGTTGGAAGCCGTAATTAAAAATTTTGATAAAATTATGTGTCTAAATCGAATGTTACCTAAAGCTTAATCCCCAAAAACGTTTTAATATTTCAGCATTATTTTGTTAAATAATTGATAATAGATTTCGTAAAATAATAAACAATGATGATCCAAAAATTACCAGATACACCAGATACCAGCTAATGGCAATTGATAATGTGACTATAGCAATCATGCAAGTCATCAAGCAAAATGAAATCATATAACTGCTCAATTACATACACTCAATGGTTGGCGACTACAAAATCACGCACTTTGGAAATCTTTACTCAATTTATAAAATTATAATTCCCAAAAACGAAGCTGTAACTTTAATTTGCCGATTCGATCTCAAAAATTTGGAGCCGTTAGTACTTATTTTATCAAATTAGTCGCCGTCTCAGGATCGAGTTTTTACGAATTTGAATATTATCGAGTCATCTGCAGCGATAAACTGACATCTTTACGAGCCGGCTTAGCGTCCATAAAACGAAAGCTTGCTACTGTTTTAATGTTGAAGATCGTGTGATACCGCTAAGTATAAAATGTGTAATTTTAAACTAATATAACCGAGTAATTTTCACGTATAATGTTTTTACATCATTGTTGGTTAATAGCTTTTGCTTCGGGATGTTTTAATGCGAATTGACTCGTTAGAGAAAACGTGAGCTCATTTAGTTTTACGATTTGCAATAAAACTTTACAACTCAAGTCTTGAAGTGATTTAAAGTAAACCTTTTGCTCAAAATTAGGACCGATTAGCGACTTCTTCGAATAATAGTAATAAATTACAGAAAATACATTTTAATATCGAATTGTGCTATTTATATCCATCTGAGCTAATTAAAATAATCAAGCGAATCGAATTAGATAATTTGTCATCTAACCGCTCACGACATCGAGCGATATACAATCAGAATGCCTTATGTTAGTTCCGATTCTTATCTACTTAATATCTTTCGGTTAACGTATTGTTCGGACATAAATTATGACATTCTGCCTTCTTGGAACTACAGAACATTTAAATATTAAGAAATCGGGAACAATAAATTTGCAAAATAGCTTTGTAGTGCCGTTGTAGATAAATCAACGCGAACCAAAACGTATTTTAGACGGTTTCGCAATCGGTTTTAATTCTGAATATTTGTCGATGCAAAAACAGGAATGCGTGTTATTATTTTTTTTACGTGTTTAAAAACAGTGGGACATAACATAACATTATTATGTCTTCATATTTCAAAAAAAGTCTTTGATAAATAAATTACCTATATTTTTAGATTTAACACTTAGGTGCATAAATGACTTATGTAAAAAAATAGATGCCAATTAGAACTCTGTTGCTCAGTGTGACAGTCTCAATTGATCGCTTATTCCGACATGTGTCATTTCGGTGGTATCGTTATTGATACTTGAAGCTCCTGAGGGTTAAAAGCATTTCTATCCACTTCGCAATTGCAAGACAGTTATGTTAAACTGTAAAAAGCTTTACCCAAATCTGAAAATTGCTAATCTACTTACATTATCTACTTTAGCAATCCATCCAGCTTAGATGCCATACCAGTCTAAGAAATTCATTCACCTCTGGTCATAAATAACGCAGCACCTAAGCACGGGCCGTCGGTTCGGCTCTGCTCTGTCGACGAGGTGGGCCGGCGTCCCGCTGGGCTGTCCGCTAGGGCCTAACATGTTCATTTATTAATATCGAGAGATAGCACCGGTAGAGGCGGCAAAATAACAATATGTATTACGTAAATTACATTATCAATGAATGAGTAGTGTTAATGAATTCAGCTCGAAAGTCTATTCAGTCTTAAATGAGATTCAAATGTACATAGATGGATAGAATAAAAACAAATTTTATGTAATGAAGGAAATTGTGGGAATGCTGCCCATATTTTTGAAATGTGCAAATTCTCGTAACTTACAGACGTTAAGGTTTGATAAGACTAAATCAATTTATAATGCGAAATGTATATAAATAGGTACAGTCAAGCGCAAACATTTATGTATCGAAACAATCGTCTTATAAATATGTTACCTGCTTATTACACAAAATTAAAGTGCACGGGGACATATTTTTTGAGCATTTTTAAATACACCTTATTTGCCGTTTGACCTAAAATTGTGAAATTATGGAATACCTACAGTTGGTGTGAGCGAGTAAATATCATTACAAAATGTTTATATAAATTACTGTCAAAACAGGTTAAGAGGTTAACCGTCATACAATGTGTTCCTTTTGACATTTGCTCATTCTTAACAGTTTCGCAAGTATGACAAATCATTCGTTCGTTGAATTTTGAGAGCTTGTATTTATCTTTCGTGGTTAATTAGACTTGTTATGTTAAATATGCATTATGTTTGGAGGATATTGTTTTGAATAATTATCGATATCACGAAATATTGAGGTAATATTTTTTCTAATTAAGTACAATGATTACAGTATTTATTATAATTAACAAATAAAGTTACGAGTTATTAAAGTAATACACATATCTAAAAATTCATAAGGCCGGGCGCACACGAGGATCCGTGGGCGTTTACAACTTACAAGTACGTAGCTTAAAGCGGCCGCTAAGTGGCATATTACCGACCCGATTTAGCATTTCTACCTTAAATACTCAATTAAGTTGAGCACTGAGTAATTTACTGCAATTTCGTTTAGAATTTATTAGGCAACATTACAAAATTATGTGAAAAACGTTAGCATATTCCTCGACTGCTGAATTATGCAGTATATTGAACCTAAATTAAAGTAGGCTTAGCACAGGATTAGTGCGACAATATGTCGCCGCGAGATAGACTATCCATCCCTCTTTTATTCATATAGTTAGTAAAAGATGGAAAATCTATCTCGCGGCGACATACTGACATACCAATCATGTGCTAAGCATCCTGGTTATGTAAGTTTCCGTTCCGTGGAAGAAAATTAAAAGCTGTCAATAAAGTCTTAATTATGTCACAACGGCAATCATTATATTTATCGAACGTCATTGTGTACTGCGCTTTATTAATTAACTCGCAAAACACGTATGACTTTATTAAATTCAATAATCGGTTTTTATTTCATTATTAATTGGTCGTTATGATAATTAAGTTGTTACGGTGGCATTATTAATTTTCATTCTCACTAATCATATTCGATAACGATATTTTGATTACCTACCAATTTTATCAGCTGTATAACATCACAAAACGTACTACAAATAATTTTCGTCAGATCAATATTCTGGGTGTCTGTCAGTGAGGCACACCCATCTATATATTACGTGCCTTCTGTTTCCAATCAAACTCAACACGTGATTTGACTCATTTGTCATTTATTTTTGTTTTCATTGAAGTTTTGACGCAATCGACCTTTTTCGAGATATTAGTTATTTACGATTTTAGCTCTACTTACTTTTACTTAATCAGTTGTTTGTACTTATGATTGAATACAAATTGTTTGATGGCTGCCTGTGAAGCTGAAGGCCCTGGCTTTGTATCGTTGAGGGCTTTTTGTGATTTTATTATGTGTTTCTAAGTCATAGTTATTTTATATCCTCTTCATTCATAAACGTCTCCTAATTTAGCACCCCGCTAAGTATTGTCAGTCCCTTTCGGTCTTATAGACATATTGATAAGACCGAAAGGTACAAACAATACGTAGGTATTTAGATTTAGACATCTATGTGTTACAGATGTCATCGCTCTAGTTGAGCTCACTGTGGGTCTAGGATTTAGTTCGATTTGTTTATGATTTTCCCATGATGTTTATCAATTATTTTGGCTTGTTTCAATTCACCTGTTCGTAACGAATCACAAGTTTTTTGTTATTTTTTTAATTTAAGTTTAAGTATATCTACGTATTTTTGTATTTATTACCGGAAACTATTTAGTCAATCAGTAATTAAGGCACATTAATTAATCGTAATTGTCTCTTTGCCAACATACGCATTGCATACTTGGGGTACCGTCAGCAAGTCACGCACCTAATTATAGAAGCATTCCCAATCAATTACTGCTTGAACGCAGAACAAGAGCGTCAGCAAAAACGATAATACTTAATGAAATACGCATACCCTTACTATGAACTTATTGATTTAATCTTCATTGCACAAAAACCTTAAATTTAAGTACATAATGTAAAATTATTCCCAAAGGGTAATTACTACCAGACAACTTTAAGATAAAGCTGATAAGATGTATCTAATTGTTGTATTTACTGTAAGAATCATCTCGATTGTTAATCACCAAATCAACAATTTAAAAAACTGCCTTTAATAGGACCATCTCGGTTGGCGTGATATTGAGTTATTCGTCCCTTTATCGTGCACATGCAATACACATAAGAATTATATGCCATTGTAAAACTGGACCAAATTAAAATGGGACTTCCCCATTGGTCCATCGTCGAATTCACCATCAAAACCCAGTCGAGTCAGTCCGGGGGTAACAACAAAATAAAACATGCAGTCAAATTAAGAACCTCCCCCTTTTTTTAAATTGGAGGAAAATGATAATATGTTATTTATACTAATGGAAAAATAGCCTATGATTGAGATAACTTATAAATGTATTTTTTATAAACATATATTTACACTTACTTGGGCCTACAAAATTTTATGGAAACCAAAAATCTAAGTCATGAAAGTGAAGCGCACGAAAATATAACTAGAGTTGATGCGATCGATAGCGACTTATCACGATTGTATCCTTAGCCTCACCATGACTTTTCTGAAATCTTTTCCATACTTTT
Organism: Thaumatotibia leucotreta; assembly: GCA_025490895.1. Lineage (NCBI taxonomy): Eukaryota > Metazoa > Arthropoda > Insecta > Lepidoptera > Tortricidae > Thaumatotibia > Thaumatotibia leucotreta. The sequence continues at coordinate 10,304 of JALPQI010023773.1, read as the reverse complement.
TATGCATTTCACCAGTATTTCCTGCAGTATTGATGTATGCAATCTCATAGTAGCGGTACTGCAGTATCGGTTGCAGCTGAGAATGCCGTCGATGCGTTTGATGAAAAGTCAAAGATGGCCGATTACATTGTAATTGTATGTTTGTTGAAGTTTAATGAACGGAATATATAAAATAGTGGTGATCCATTTACGGGTCTACTTTTGTTTTATGATTAGGAAAAAATGTCGATTAAATAATATTGGGCAAAAAATAAAGAGGTTGATCGGTCAGACGACTCAAGTCTCCAAAAAACAATTTTCCTCCTAGTTTTTCCCAATCCAAATTACCAATCAAAATTTTACACAAAATACATGGTTACAATTTTTGTTACACCTTGTAGAGTACGTTTTTGATAATTCAATTTAGTTTCAGTCTACTTCTATTATAGGTTTAATCTCTAGTTACCTCATCAATGAATTTATTAAATTCTACAATGTTAGTGTAACTTAGTTCACTTTAGTAAGTTTTACATCAACAAGACTATCGGCCATTATTTTTACGAATACTACTTTAATACTTCCTTTTTTTATTTAACAGATATACTTTTAAACATTATCTAAGACCAAAACTTCTATTGCCTTACCTACTTAAATTTTAACAAACAATTCTCTAATTTTTATTTTCAATTAATTCATCTTAACTTTAAGAATGCTTTAGTTGTTATTAATGGTATTTTTATTTTCATAGTGTCTTTTGTTTAACTGCAAGGCATATTTAAAATCAAAGTTTACAGCTAGAGCTTTAGTTTTATCGCTCGACTATTAATATAGCTGAAAGTCAAAGTACTAATATTCCATTAAACATGTCATTTGTTCTGTTGCTGGAAATAAACAACTTAGGTGCTGCTCGAAATAGATGTAGGGCCATAGAAACCGCGGCTACAATTAGAAGTTACTTTTATTAGGCGTAATTTTACAATCTCTATATTTAAAAAATCCGTTAATAAACATTTTCACAATCCATTTCTTCATTTATCTGACAGACACATTAACATCCCTAAGACGAAAAAAATTGTGAATTTTTATAGCATTTTTTGATTTGTGTCACATGGTCGTGTTTTATATAGTTTTAATATTAACAACGACTCACGGAAGATTTTGAAAAATGATTAATGTAGACTTTTGGACACCGAGCTCAAAGCAGATTAGCCTCTGTTATCAGCTTCTTTCTAGTATTAAATCTTTGAGGCTTATGATTGCCATGAGCTTTGAATACCGGTTTTTGAGTCCATTTAACGATCACTAAAGGGTTAACTGAATTAAATACACCTATAAACTGAAAAAAAATAAGAGAAGGAAAAAATGCTTCATACATAACAATCTAAACCTAGAAACCATTCAATTTTAAAATCAGATCAAATCATTAAGAAAACAGGAAATCTACGTGTATTATTTACGCTTCCTGTGTTTTGTCGCTCGCCCTGTGGCCACGCTGGCTGACAAAAAGAGCATATCTCATTTCGGAATCCTAGTAACTTACGTCGTTTTGGCACAGGAGGTAACAGATGAATGTCAGATCTCCTGATGAATGGATCGAGCTGGTTTGATTAACATCGTCTATTCAGTTATTGCTTTAAGAAAACTAGTTTAAGAGAGACCCCTGGATACATACGGTTTTCACTGAATTCTAGATCTTGTAGGTATACTTGTTCGATATTTTAGGGAAACTCGCTTACGTCTCCAATAGCAACCCTATCTAGATAAATGTGTGGGCGCACATGTTAATAGCTGAAAAGTCTTTGTTCTTTATTTATGGCGACAAGGAATCTAAAGTATTTTGTTTTGGTTTTTAAAGTGGTTAGAAAGATCAAAAGTCGACTAACTATGCTACTAAATATCTAAACAAATCTGGCATGCGATATATTTTAAGTTAAGGATTGCTGCATGAACAGTAAATTTATAACGGAACAGAAAAGGTAGATACAGAAAAAGACGTTCGTTTCAATTCAAAATTAAAAGAGAAAATATAAAGAAATTTTCTTGAAATAGCAGCTAATAATATTTACAATGCATCATCAAATTAAAATAATTTATGTCCAGACTGATAACAGATACTATAGACACACAAAATGCACACAATTAAGACTCTATATAGTTACAAGTAAAAATAAAACATAAACAAATATGTACGAGTACCTACCTAAAAAGGTATCTACTATTTCACGCAAATGTAAATAAACAAAAGGAGACAATTTTCATTATAAGCCTCAAAACATTACCATATACCAACTCAAAATAATTGTGAAAAATGCCGAACCGTCCGGAATGTTCCCCACTTGTACTGACAGCGAAAACGTCAAGCGTACAACGCGTATTTAAAATATTGGAATGAATGACATACCACGCCTCGCACGATTAATGGCGTAGCCACAAAAAGCAAGCTGCCTCATTAATACATCAACTGTCTTTGCGCTGGAATATGGATTATTTTTGAAAGAAAGTGATTCAGGGATTATAAATGGGTTAACCGAATGCGTAATTGTTTTAGGCTTTAATGTACTTTTTATCGGTAATGCATTGTTTCAAGGCTTTGAAGTTTTATTTTATACAGATCTGTTTTAGACTACGTTGTATGTTTAGGTTCAATATTATCATCTAAACTCATGTTAAATATTTGTTCTATTACTTTATTGATTTAACTTATTTCTTGACTTGTTTTAGATTTTAATGTTTTATTTTGTATAGGTATACTGTTCTGTTTTAGATTACGTTGCATGTTTAGGTTCAATCTTATCATAAAGATGAATAGTAAATGTTTGTTTATTTGCGTCATTGATTTTTCCTATTTTGACAATCGGAACAATATAATAATTAGATTCACCATAACCAATTACCACATTGATGTTGAATTATGTATCAATTCTTTTACTTGTAATTCCAACAATGTATCTTGATTAAATTGCACAATTAGAAACAATAGCCTCTTGAGCACCAAAATGTTTAAAAATAAAAACATAACCAAGCATTAGGTAAGTACCTAATCTCATTAGTTGATCGTTTGAGTCTCCGACTACACGATTAAGTCGCAATATGAAGGGGTACTACGGATCTCATATTTCTCTCGGCGCTCACAACACGCGTAACTCAGCGGCACATCTGTAGCCGATGTCTCTACACAATTAACATCGGAACGAAAGCAGACAGTCCCATTTATGTATTTTTAAATGGGATAATTTAACAACAGACGAATAGGATGAACGCACACTTGCGATTCATAATTAAATCGTAGGTATGCAAATATTTATTTGCAATAAAATGGCTCCTTAAGAGATGGGTACTTAGAATAAGGATATAATTTTTTTAAAGGACTATACCCAATTTTTATACACCTTTACCCAATTTTTGGTAAGATACAGTATTGTCCAGAAATCAAAGTCTTCAATACACAAACATCCTCTCTGTGAATTCTAAAACGTAAAAATCTAGTAGGTATTATAGGGAACTCCAATATCATAACTATAGATGGTTGTTTGTTTATATATCTGTTCGTCCTAAATCAAAAATGTAGTAGTTATAACCGGTTCTACAAAGAACATCCAATCAGCTCGTAAGTTGTTTACTTCGATAAGTAGCAATCTAATCCCCAAAGTGCCTATCTAAAAATGTATCTTTTTTACATCATGACACCCATTAAGAGCGTCTAAAAAAACGCATCTTGAACGCGCGTTCGCGGCTGCGCTTATTTCCGTCTGCGCTCTCTTTGACGTCGCTAAACACGACATAAATACCGTTTTTTTGTCACTGTCACATAATTTACCTTTTATTTTTTCACCCATTAGCTATTAAGCGGGTGTATACCGTTTGACATCGGGATTAATACGTTGGCACAAGCGCCGGGGATATATCTCAAATGCTTTTAAGTAGTTGATAATTGTTTATATGGATCACAATTGGGACTATACTTTTTGATATCGTCAAGTATAATTATATTATAACCCCAACAGCTATTCTTATGGTTGGTCAAAGTGCAAATCATACTTATAACCCCAACAGCTATTAATATGGTTGGTCAAATGAATATGAATATGTTGGTCAAAATGTTGCATATAACATTTATAGTTTACTTTTATTGTAGTTAAATATTATATCCTTTTATTTTAGTATTTGTTGACGATTTACCTACATGCTATTTCACTAATGATTTTAACAGTATAGGTACTTTTTAGATTAAATACCTACCTATAGTATAGAGACATAATTGAGATTTCAATGTCTTTTCTAACGGTTTTCTTCTGATTATTTGTCTGTGCTATTTATTTATAAAATATGTTATTCTGTACGGTATTTAGATACACATTACTTACTTTCTTGACACGTGTTAATCGAAACTTAATTGGAATTAAATCGAAAAGCTATCATTCAAAATTGACGATTAATTGCTTTTGTAATTCAATCTTTTTAATTGTCATTTTAGGTTTCAATGCTTAATCATTATACTACATTATCATGTTATAAGATTTTAAAATGGATCCTTTGCTATAGTATTATAAAGTTGACAATGTAGTGAATTATTTTCATTTCTTAACGGCATAATTTTAATAACCGGCTCAGAAATTAATTCATATTGCTCGATTAGGGAATTACAGTAACATCATTAATTAGTAATTTAAATGCAATTTATCACTTTCATTTGCCTTGTTTGTGGTTGATGTGACGAATAAGAAATTACCAATTTCTTCAAGCAAATACTTAACATTAGAAACACTTCGGTATGAGCGTTATTCATCTATAATAGTTATTTAAAGAACAAAATGACATATGTTCGAATTGGTAGAATGCTTCTACAAAAAACAAAATGGAATAATGTTGGAATTGATGTAATACAATAGACAGTCAGCATAAAACCGTCAGCTTCAAGAAAAAAATGAGGCAAACAGATGTGTACGGGAATCGTGGAATATTCAAAATTTGTCTTAGGATAGTCTGCCAATAAATGAGTACTTGTCTCACCCAAACGTATTGTAAATACGAAGAGTGTGTTGTATTAATAACAATTTGTTTTCAATCAAGGTCCGCAAGTAACTCAACTCTTTTGCATGTTTTTCCAATCTCCCGCAAAATTGCATTGGCTTGGTTATTGAAGTGCATTCAATTTGCTGCCATTTTTGTTACGTAAAACTGTAATTTGAATCGGCTGCATTCAGCCAAGTGATTGGTTCGATTTCAGGTTTACGCCCTTTAATAAATACGGCAATAAATTAGAGTTGTGCTATAACTGTACAAAATACTTCAACGTGAAATTTAATTTATGTTCATTCCAATAAACTACGTTATAATTATCACTGACGTTCACGACCTAACAACATTTTCAAAAGAATGACTGCCATTAAAAAAATTAGTTTTCACCTTCTAAGGGAAAATCAAGCAAAATTGATAATAGAGCTAACATCCAATTTTTCAAAATAGGTCAATCAACCTAAACCAGCTACTTCTGCGTAATCAAATTCTTATCAATACCCAGATCTCGACGCGTGGGTGTTATTTAACTATTCTAACAAAATAAGGCAATAAAGTAGTCAATTTGCTTACAAATAAGCATATTCTGTTAAAAGATATAATCAGTCTGCAATAAGCGTATATCAGTTTTGGATTTATTGAGACACCAACGGCATTCCGTGTGTAACTCTGGTCAGCACTGGATTGTATAGTAATTGTAAATGTATCGGGGTAATGTAATGTAGCATCTGCTTGCAATGGACAGACGTGGCATTTTGTTTTTCTTTTTAAATAGGTATTGATATTGTTTCAAATTCCACGCATGTACTGTGCTATCTTATATGTCTTGTTTTCCTTTTTGTCATTGTCAGCCAGTTCGTCCACTGCTGAACGTAGACCTCCATCAGGTTTCGCCATACTCCTATTCAGGGCTTTCTTTTTAACTATAAACCACAATCCTAATCAGTTCATGTTTCCATCAAGGAGCAGGGTGCTTAGCCAAGTTGCCAATCGCTAACGCTTTGTCTTCAATCGTAAACGAAAGGCAGCTAACTGTCTTTGTCGCACTAATATGAAAGAGTGACAGAGGGGGAAAACTACGGCACGCTACTAAGCGCTAGCGCTTGGCAACTTGGCTAAGCATCCTGGACTAGTAGCGGCATCCTATACACTACGCTTGTTCAAACATGGTCCCAGAATCCTTTTTCACTTGATTAATTAATCAATGTAAATAAATGAATCCACTAAGAGACAGTGAATTTCAAGACGTGAACATACACGAACACTATTTTTAAATCAGTTTAATGTTGTCAAAAATGACACCTTGAATACCTATGACAAGTTGAAGTATTTTTCACTTAGTATTTTTAGAATCATCTTCACTTAATTCTATTTTGGGTTTAAATTTAACACGTTCTATGGCTTAATCAGAAGGTTAACTATGAACACTATTTACATGTATATTCAATATGTCAATGATTGTACAGGATGTTTATTTACTAAGTTAGAATCTTTTCGATGGATTGAGATACGTGAATCATCTAAATTGCCCAATTACGCGTCTGCCATACAAATTTATATCTTATATCATTGATATAAGGTCAGAAACATTTGCTGGAATGTTTTTTGTGTGCGCGTGATTCGATCATTGACAGTTGCCATTTTGTCAGCCATTGGCCACTCCAAAGAGCTGTAATTGGTGTCAGATTGATTTCACAATTCTTCCACAATGAATGGCGCATGGCTATATGTTATATGACTTATAATAAGTGATAATAATGATACTAAAGTTGAAGCAATATGCCTATTATCAAATAAGATTGCATCGTGATAGATCAATATGAATCTTTTTGCATCATTAAACTTTGTTTGTACTACAATTATGTAGACATTGAATATATTATTTGAAATTATGGATTTCACGTATACATGTTGTGATTTTAGTAGGTACCGTTTTTTTGTGTTTATATTAATTAGCTTCGTTGCGTCATGCGCAGTTATCGAGAATTGGTCAATTATTAACATTATTGTGTTAGGCTTCAATTAAATATAGAGTGTTATAAGCTGTTTTACTAGTGTCAAAATTGACACTTACAAGCCTCTAACAAGATACAAAATCTATCAATATTTTTGCGTAGGTATTTTTTAACACGGTTAAAAATTTAACACTTAGTGCAATTGATAATTTAATTTACTATGACACATGTTATGTGATTAGCGCATTTAGAAATCCAGAAAAATTATAAATCAATAAAACACTTTGCCAGTTTATATCGAAATTAAATTGTTCATGAATTAAACGAGGGTTGCAACCTTTCGATAATTCGTCAATAATATCGATATTCTAGCAGTCATCGTGATCATCTCCTGAAAAAGCAGCTATTGGAGCGAAATATGACCTGCATTAAATTGTACGTTGGTACCTATACCACCGTTTGGTGACGGCAGTAAGAATACATTAGCCAGCACCCTAACTTTTCCCGTGGGTATTGTAAGAGTTGACTTAGGGACTGATGTGTCACTGATTACTCATTATTGATGATGGGCAGCAGCATCATCAGAATAGACACACTGTAATTGCCAACCCTCTTGCTCGTGGCTATTATGGTCTTTTACCTCTCAACGCGTCCGTAGGTACTTGTAGGTTATAGGAAATGCTTAAGTCCAGAAGTGAAAAAGGGTGATGCGAAAAATTGCCACAATGACCGATCTTGCGCCACCCGCATCCAGCAGATTCCTGCGACATTCACCATCAGTCAACCTTGTGGGGGCCCTACCCACATCTATATTATTATCTTGAACATTATTATTGCATATTCTGAAACCTTCTCTCTATTGTTGCAGACGCCAACGGTGGCCCTCCAAAGCTGAAATGCAACCTGCGCAAGCACAAGCCAAACCGCAAGCCTCGCACGCCGTTCACCGCGCAGCAGCTGCGAGCGCTGGAGACGAAGTTCGTCGAGAAACAGTACCTTAGCATCGCTGAGCGCGCTGAGTTCTCATCCAGCTTAGGACTATCTGAAACTCAGGTAAATTTCAGGAATTTTATCCTCCTTGTCAACCTCAGAAGATATCCTATACTGATCATCACGTTCAATCACACGTGCCGGGTCGTGATACCCCAACGCTACCCGTGAGTGTAGTAAGAGTCGACTAAGGGATAGAAGTGACACTAACTTTCATGTTTTATTGATGGTAGGCAGCAGCTTTCATTTCACTCAACATAATAGTGGATACTCTGTGATTGCCATCTCGCTTGCCTAGCGTGGCGATTATGGGCTTTACCTCCTAATGCGTCTAAGCTCTGAAATGGAATTCGAGATCAAAAATGTAAACAATCTATGACAATGACATGACATTACAAAGTCAATGTTAAAGTGACATTCCAGGGGTATAAAACGTTTTATATAGAATGTAGTTTTTACCACCTTTGTAAATTGACGTCGCATTTACAGATTGATTTTTTATTTCATTTAATTTATATCTACACTCACAACTATCCAAATAGGTACTAAACCTAAGACAATGTTTTATGTGTAGATGTAGATACGCGAAAGTCAAGGTATGTTCGATACACAAAGTATCACAATTGTTAACATATTTTTGGATATGACAATAAAAAAACATACGTCTGAGTGTCCACGGTTCCTGATTACAAAAATAAAACCTAGAAAATTTGCTAGAATGATGTAGGTAAATAATCAACATAATCAGTGTTTGAAAACGAGTGTCGTGTTACTTCAATCTTCAGGATAGTCGGGGAACGAATTCCAGTCTTCATCTATAGATACGATCGAATCCATTTTGATTGACATATGAAAATGATTAATTTGTAGGTAAAAATACTAAAATCTGTATTTATGTACTTTGTTGCTTTAATGCTAAATTTTAGGAATTTTTATGAATTCATTAACAGTCATTTGGAGCACTCTCTTGTTTTGATTTTTGAAGTACATAGTTATAAATGCGAACCCTCTTAAATGGTTCTTAGTGTAGTGACCGTAATGAATTACGAATAAACTAGTTATTGTTATAACTGCGAACCAAATGTTTAAGATTTCTTATAATTGTCAGTAGTATAAATTAAACACCTCACATTTTATTAAAAGTAGCGAAATATATCATTAAAAAAATGACATATGTCGCTTAATATTTTGTATTAAAAATTTGTAAAATATTTGTAAATTCTACATACCGTCAGTGACTGTAAATACGCATTTTTTATAAGTATTTTAATGGTTTAAGATTACCCACTTCCCGTGATTATTTTTTTGTGGTGGTATTCCATTTGTTTACATTTTTGATCTCCAATTCGATTTCACATCTTACATGCATAACGTATTAACCGATTGATTTAATTTATTATAAAAAGAGCATCGAATTAACAAAATCTCCTCTCTTACAGGTAAAAATCTGGTTTCAAAATCGCCGAGCGAAAGCCAAGCGAGTTCAAGAAGCGGAGATCGAGAAACTGAAAATGGCCCAGTTCTCCCGCCACCCCCACCATTTGTACCCCCACCCCGCGCTTCAGCAATACTTCCACCCACATCCCCTGATGGGGGGTAGACCTATGCCCCCAATGGGAATGCCGCCACATTTAGGGATGGTCCAAAGCCCTGTGTCTGGAGGGTCGCCGTCGCCAAGTACGCAAACTGGTCCGCAATAAATTTTGCTGATGGAAATGAAAATATAAAGAGTGAATAAAACAAATTGATAGAGACAGTTCTGTACTTAATTACAGAGACTGACAATTTGGAAAATCAGTTTAAAAGTGGCGAAATTCAAATTCTTTATGCGCGAGTATGAAGGGTTTGCTTTGATCTTATTATTTTTGAGTCACATTTTTAGAAAAAACATTTTGTCTTAGTTTTTGATATAATTATTATCTTGAAAGTCGTGAACCAAAATAGTAAAAAAATGTGACGTCTAATGTGAAAAATATGTAAAGACTCGTTTTGTATTTGACAATAGTCGAGTGATTAAATATGTAAATTATTTTGTAAATATGTAGTTAAGTTAGTTTTAAATACCTAGTATGATATTAAGGATTGTATTAATTTAAATGTATTTTACGTTGTGTAGATTGTTTATTACCAAATATTTTTGTTTTATGCGACATGTTTTAAATACTTTCCTAGGCATGTTTTCGGTCCGTTTTGTACCTATTTACTAAAAATGTAAGTCGTGGGAAAGTTCGAAACAGCTAAAAGAATATTGTAAAATATTTTTGTACATAAAATGGTAACTGTATATTGTTATTTCTACTTCAGTAGTTAAATATATATCTATTTCTTTCACAATGAAATATTTAGTTTGATTTTATTTCCCAT